>WBMZ01012146.1:0-47756 GCA_013400975.1 Atrichornis clamosus | reverse complement strand
GCCCTCCCGCCCGGCCGGGCCGGGGAGCGACGTGCCCGGCGGCCAATGCCGGGGCCGCGCTCCGCCATCCACCGCCCCCGCCGGCGCGGGCCAATGCGGTGCGGCGGGAGGGGTGGCCTCGCGCCGCTCCCACCCTCCCTCTGGGCTTATTGAGAGTTATATCAAGAATTTCAGTTCAGAGAGAGAGAGGGAGAAGGAGAGAGCGTATGTGAGGGAGAGAGGCTGGGAGGGAGGGAAGGAGGGAGGGAGGAGGGAAAGCGCCGCCGCTTCCTCCCGTCACTAAAGCAATAACCTATTAGGATTTTTTTTCTTTTTTTTTCTTTTTTTTTTTTTTTTTTTTTGGGCAACTGTCACCCCAGAGCTAAAGAGGGAGAAGCACCGCCAGACCAACTCTTGCCATTTCCAGTCAGAAGTTGCAGACTTCATGTAGCTGCCTCTGCTCTGCCGAGAGAGGGATGGGAATGGTGTGCAGTGCAGAGTGGAAAATACCCCCGGTCTAAGAAGTGCACCGGATTTTTCTCTTGCTGTTTGTTTGGGTTGTTGCGTGCACGTTAGACACCCAAAGGATCGCCGCTTCATAGGAATGAAACGTGGAGAGGATGACTAACGACAGAACTGTGAATTTGTTCCCTGGAGTTGCTAATTTGCCACCCCGAAGCAACACATATCTCGAGGAGGAAGCATTTGGCTGCTGCTGATTTCTCCAAAACTGGTGGTTTACCAGATGCATTGTGCTGTATCTGCTGGAACAGATCATTGCTTAGCTGCAGCTGATCGTCAAAGGTAGACAACTAACGTAAGTGCAAAGTTACCCTTTCAGTGGGATGCATTTCCTTTAAAGAAAAAAAAATGCCGACATGCAGTGTATTTATCTAGGGAAAGAATCAGTGTTTGGGTTTCAGTTGATGTTGGTGGCAAAGGCTCACCTACTCTCTGTCTCTGCATCCCTACCTGCATTACTCTGCTGGAAGTAATCACAGGCATCAGTTACCGTGCAGCTTAATGCAGATAAGATTAGTGCTTAGGGGCTGCCTAGTTCCGTCAAACTGTAGGTGCTGGCAGCCTTGCACCCCGATAATTCGCAGTTAGCAGTGCATGCAAACAGAAGTCTGTCAGTCGCTTTCCTTTTTTTTTTTTTCACCTGCATTATTAGTCTGCAGTATTTATATGTGGCAGCTGCTAATATCATCCTGAAGGGAGATCAGTGTCAACGGGGAAAGGCTGCACCTTTTTTCCTCTTCATGTGATCAGAAAATGTATATTCCCCCCATCTGTAAACATGCTTCCTGCTTCTAAGTTACGTTTGGAATTTCCAGCCTCCTGATTTAGACTGTATTTAAAAACAAATAAAGTTTTAGGTTATTAAACAGAAGGAGAAGTATCCAACATCTGGAGAAGAAACATTGAGCTGAGAGTGTAAGAAACTGTAAGTCCTGTTATTGTCTCATCAGTTAACAGGGATGTGAAGTAGCCAGTGACGACTGCTGCAGCAGCAGCATGTCCGGGTGGTTATTTCCCAGTACGATAGCTATAGAGGGGTATGCAAGGCACAGCGAGCAGAGAAAAATCTGGTTAGCAAGAGCTAAAAAATACGTATGGAAGCAAACAGCAAATTACATTTGGCAGCTGACATAGCAGTTAGAATCCAGAAGTAGTCCAGGAAGGTTTTTTACTTGCACCAAATGACTGGGTGGAGGAGGGTAGAAGGGGAATGCATGTTACAGATTACACGGTGTACCAAGAAATTATTCAGAAAGTAGGTGTCGAAACAGTAGCTACACTTAATCCTGCAAGTAGTTATTTTCATTCGCGCTCTGTGCAAATGCAGCCTATGGGATATTGGTGCATTTGTCCAGAGGGCTTGCTTGTAAAAGGGAGCAGTAGGAAAATGTACTGCTGGAAGCGTGCATTGCAAAAACAAGTAGTAGTTGGAGATTGTGGATTTCTCATGCCTAAAAAAAACAATAATGCTGTTCTGTGTGGTTGTGTTGACAGTGATGTCTCCAAATAAGAAATGAGATGTAATGCATCCTGCAGTCCATGCATGCCTCCTCTTGCAAATCGCGCATCATTCCTCTCTGGAAACCTTTAAGTCCTAAAATCCGTGAAAAGAGAATAAAAACATTATCATGGACCTGAGGGATTTTTACCTGTTGGCCGCTTTGATTGCCTGTTTAAGGCTGGATTCTGCTATAGCTCAAGAACTTATTTACACTATTAGAGAGGAGCTGCCTGAAAATGTACCCATAGGGAACATACCAAAGGACCTGAACATTTCTCATATCAATGCTGCCACAGGGACCAGTGCCAGCCTTGTCTACAGACTGGTGTCTAAAGCAGGGGATGCACCTCTGGTCAAAGTGTCCAGTAACACGGGGGAAATCTTTACAACATCTAACAGAATAGACAGAGAAAAACTGTGTGCTGGAGCTTCCTATGCAGAAGAAAATGAGTGTTTCTTTGAACTTGAAGTGGTGATTCTCCCCAATGACTTTTTTAGGCTGATCAAAATAAAAATCATTGTCAAGGATACTAACGACAATGCACCTATGTTTCCATCCCCTGTCATCAATATCTCCATCCCAGAAAACACTCTGATCAACAGTCGCTTTCCAATCCCATCAGCAACAGATCCCGACACAGGTTTCAATGGCGTGCAGCACTATGAGTTGTTAAACGGGCAGAGTGTCTTTGGACTTGATATTGTAGAAACTCCAGAAGGAGAGAAATGGCCTCAGCTGATTGTCCAGCAGAACTTGGACAGAGAGCAAAAGGACACCTACGTGATGAAAATCAAAGTGGAGGATGGAGGTACCCCTCAGAAATCCAGCACAGCTATCCTGCAAGTCACAGTAAGTGATGTCAATGATAACAGGCCAGTGTTTAAAGAGAGTCAAGTAGAGGTTCATATACCAGAGAATGCCCCTGTGGGCACCTCTGTAATTCAGCTGCATGCTACAGATGCAGATATAGGAAGCAATGCAGAAATCAGATATATTTTTGGTGCCCAAGTCGCCCCTGCAACCAAAAGATTTTTTGCTTTAAACAACACCACAGGGCTGATTACAGTTCAGAGGTCCTTAGATCGAGAAGAGACTGCTATTCACAAAGTGACAGTGCTGGCCAGTGATGGTAGCTCTACACCAGCCCGGGCAACTGTCACCATCAATGTCACTGATGTAAACGATAACCCTCCTAACATAGACCTCAGGTACATAATAAGTCCCATCAATGGCACTGTGTACTTATCTGAGAAAGATCCCATCAATACAAAGATTGCCCTCATTACGGTTTCAGATAAGGACACTGATGTGAATGGTAAAGTTATCTGTTTCATTGAGAGAGAGGTCCCCTTCCACTTGAAAGCAGTTTACGACAACCAGTATTTGTTAGAGACCTCTTCCTTGTTGGACTATGAGGGCACCAAAGAATTCAGCTTTAAAATTGTGGCTTCTGATTCTGGCAAGCCCAGTTTGAACCAGACTGCCCTGGTAAGAGTTAAGCTGGAGGATGAAAATGACAACCCTCCGATTTTCAGCCAGCCTGTAATTGAGCTGTCAGTTTCTGAAAACAACCGGCGTGGTCTATACTTAACAACTATTAGTGCCACAGATGAAGACAGTGGGAAAAATGCAGACATTGTTTATCAGCTTGGTCCTAATGCCTCCTTTTTCGATCTGGATCGAAAGACAGGAGTTTTGACAGCCTCCAGAGTTTTTGACAGAGAAGAGCAGGAGCGTTTCATTTTCACTGTTACAGCCCGAGACAACGGCACCCCTCCTTTGCAGAGTCAAGCAGCTGTAATTGTTACTGTGCTGGATGAAAATGACAACAGTCCCAAATTTACTCATAATCATTTCCAGTTTTTCGTATCAGAGAACTTACCAAAGTATAGCACAGTGGGAGTGATCACAGTGACCGATGCAGATGCTGGGGAAAATAAAGCAGTGACACTTTCCATCCTGAATGACAATGAAAACTTTGTGCTGGATCCATACTCTGGAGTTATAAAGTCCAATGTTTCTTTTGATCGAGAACAGCAGAGCTCTTACACCTTTGATGTTAAGGCAGTGGATGGAGGGCAACCTCCTCGCTCTTCTACAGCGAAAGTAACCATAAACGTGATGGATGTTAATGATAACAGTCCTGTTGTCATCTACCCACCTTCTAATACTTCTTTTAAGCTAGTGCCACTCTCAGCAATTCCAGGATCGGTGGTAGCCGAAGTCTTTGCTGTGGATATAGACACTGGCATGAACGCTGAGCTGAAGTACACAATTGTAAGCGGCAATAACAAGGGTTTGTTTCGGATTGATCCAGTGACAGGTAATATCACTCTGGAAGAAAAACCAACTCCTAATGATGTGGGGCTGCATCGCTTGGTTGTCAACATAAGTGATTTGGGTTATCCTAAGTCCCTGCATACTCTTGTGCTTGTATTTTTATATGTAAATGATACTGCTGGAAATACTTCTTATATTTATGACTTGATACGCAGGACTATGGAAACACCTTTGGATCGGAATATAGGGGACAGTAGCCAACCCTACCAAAACGAGGACTATCTCACAATCATGATTGCTATTGTGGCGGGTGCCATGGTCGTCATAGTCGTCATATTTGTCACAGTTCTTGTTCGCTGCCGACATGCGTCCAGATTCAAAGCTGCCCAGAGGAGCAAGCAAGGTGCTGAGTGGATGTCTCCCAATCAGGAGAACAAGCAAAACAAGAAAAAGAAAAGGAAGAAAAGGAAGTCTCCAAAGAGCTCTCTTTTGAACTTTGTTACCATTGAGGAGTCCAAACCTGATGATGCAGTTCATGAACCTATCAACGGGACAATAAGCCTTCCAGCAGAGCTGGAGGAGCAAAGTATAGGAAGATTTGATTGGGGCACAGCACCACCAACAACCTTTAAGCCTAACAGTCCTGATCTTGCCAAGCATTACAAATCTGCCTCTCCGCAGTCTGCTTTTCATCTCAAACCTGACACTCCAGTTTCAGTGAAAAAGCACCATGTGATTCAGGAACTCCCGTTGGACAACACCTTTGTTGGTGGTTGTGACACCCTTTCCAAACGCTCTTCCACTAGTTCAGATCACTTCAGTGCCTCAGAGTGCAGTTCCCAAGGAGGCTTCAAGACAAAGGGCCCCTTACACACCAGACAGGTAAACGAGCACTTTTACTGGTCTATAAGTACTGCATACAAGTGCCCGATCAACCAGTATTAAAAGTGCCACTGTGTTGTGGGGGGTTTTTTTGTTTCATTCTAATTTAATTTAGTTTACATTATGGGGGGAACAAAAAAAAACAAACACCAAAATGAGAACAAACAAAAAAAGTTGACCCCTTTATCATTTGTCTGAGGCTTAACCATGCATTTGTAAAATGCCTCTGATACTTTGAGTTTTGAAGAATACTGATTGTTATAGGACTGTTATGCCTCCCTGCATGTGCACATACATGTGCATTAAAAAAACTGAAAAAAAGACCTTTTTTTTTTCTCCCCAGTATTTAACTGTCCAAATGTAAATGTTATTGAAGAACTGTTTCCTTATATGCTAAATTTCAATTTGACTGTTTCAAGATTGAAAGGATATGTATATTGTTTCAAATTTCGAAGTGAGTTGGCTTGAGTTTCTTTTACAGTTCAAGCTGATTTGGAACCCTGCTAAGTTAGTGTTACTAAAAGGGTTAATTTTTTTCCCTAACAAAGACAGCCAAATTTCCAAGCTACTGCATCAGTGAAGCACATGGTATATTGGTAGGGTATAACTAAGCCATACGTAAGTCTTCCTCTTGTTTGAGTTCAACATGATTTTGTTGTAATAGATGAAAGTTGGTATCTCATAGACAGTTTGCTGCATATTTTAAAAAATGGCCAAAGCATACTTTTGAAAAGAATGCATTCTCTGAATACATATGAATTATGCAGGAAAAAGAAAAAAAGTCAGTCCATTGTAAATATTTTCTCATCTTAGTAATGCATAAGTGATCTGTCATAGCTCATTTTAAACTGTGAAACACGCCATATGAAGAGGGATTAGGAGGCTGAGAGACTCATATTTCAACCAAATCCAGCATTAGGTTTTTTTCTGAGGTCTAATAATTCCTTGCTAATAAAGATTTAAATGCGGTGCTGTCTTAATTTATTTTATGGGCGCTTGTCTGCGGGCGCCGCGGGAGCGCGCGCGCGCGCGGCCCGTAGATGGCGCCAAGGCACCGCGCGGCGCGCGCTGGCCCCGCGCCAGCCCTGCGGAGGCTGAGGGGGCCGGGGGCGGGGAGCGAAGCGCCGGGCGGACGTTCCAGCCAAAGAACCTTTTATTTAGCGGTAGTCGCACTGGAGTGGTCAGTAGTTAAGTTTGCATCTTTGCGAGGCGGCCTCCTCGCTGCTCCTTCGCCGCAGAGACTCGGTCGGTGTTGGGAGTCGCATCCGTGTTCCTGCGGGCGCTGTACCCTCCAAGTGATAGTGATTTGTCTGAATTTATTAGCGATATGGATCCTAGGGAACCAAGTGAGGCACACTTAGGCTTGTCTTTGCAAAAAGATTTTGACAGTAGCCAAGTTTAGGATAAAGTCATCCTCTTGCTGTTGCATTAGCCTTATCTGAGATGAATGTGGCGTTCCCAGAACTGTGTCTTGACTGTGGGTGTCTGTAAGGTGTCACACTAACAGGATGCTAAGAATAAAACAAGCACTTTTGAGGCAGTTCTGCTAAAGTAACTGCTCTAAAACAACTCCTTCTTACAATGAGACACTGAAAACACCACAGAATAATCTCACAAAACCTTAATCTTTCTAAGGGACTTTAAAGAAGGATATACTCCCAGAGCCAGCTTCAGGCTCTTCCACAGCACCATACACATACTGCCAGAGTAAATTTAAAAAGAACCGATTTTTTTTAAAAAGCCCAAGAAATTTATAGAAGAGCTCTGCATACTCTATGCTTATTCGGCTGAAGTCTTCTCCTGAGGTTTAGTTGCAAAGTGTAACCCCCCCCAATGACACATTCCTTTTCTGTTCTGAGAGCATTTTAATTCAGCTTAAATTAGCTTTCCAAACTCTGTTTGGAAACTCAGACTTGAGGCAGTTAGGACCCCCGAAGTTATTTACCTGACAGACTGTGTAAGCTCTGCATAGTGAAAAGAACATGAGGGGGAAAAAACTCCCACAGCCAAACAAAAAACAACTGGCAGTATTTCCAGATTTACCTGTGATCATTACATTAAATACACTGGTCTCCATTTAATAATATTATCAGTCATTACACGAATATATGGACCTGATTTAAATTCCACTGAGGTCTTAGTGTATCATTTTTGAAGTTAGCAGATACTCATGTGATTTGGATTGCTCCCTGCAAAAGCTCTATTATTATATGTAAATGAAAATATAACTCTTTCTTAGGTAAACAGTTAACTAAACATTGCTTGTGTATTTTATTCTGTGGGGAAGAAAATAGTGTCTTTTTTTTTTTCTCCAAATGATGAGTGCTACAGGATATAATCTTTTTATTCCTCTTTGTCAATTTTGGCTGGAGTAGTATAGCCAGCAACGGTAGTAATCACCAACAGTCTTCCTATTCTTTGGTCTGTGATTCCTGAAATTAGGATGCATCTTAGCTAATATTCATTGGCACAGGATACATGTCTTTTTTTTTAAGATTTGTGATCGACTGTGGCCTTTAAACAAAGTATTCAGACGTAAACATCTTGCTGAATAGTAGTGTGTGCTAATGCCACAGCATCTGAAAAACATTTCTTAAAATTCCGTCAGGAAGAGACACTTAGTTAAATGCCATTGTACTGTTTTCTTCAGGTTTAACATAACTAGTTTCTCTGCATCTAATATTGTGTTATATATTCAGCAATTTGTCTTGGTGTGTTTTGTAAAGAACATGGGAAACATTGTAGAGAGTGTTTAGATAGGGCAGGATGAAATATAGGATTAATATATGTCTAAGAAATACTAACATGTTCCACTTTTACTTACAGTTTCTTTTAGTCCAAGGTAAATGCACACAGAGTGTGTCTTGCAGATACAATAATATTAGCAAAGAGCTGAGACCTAAGTCAGCACTTGGACTTCATTCAAGCAAAATCCCATCACTTTTGTTGGGCACATGGCCCTAGAAATCTGTTAGAACTGGGTCCTAAGTCAAAAAGCTTTTAGAATTAAAACATACATTGTTCAATAAAAAATTCTTAGAATTTTTCTTTTTTTTTTTTTTTATGGGAAATTTCTGTGCAATCATCAATAAATTTAGTGGAAATTATGTGGTTAAGTCTTTACATGTCACTTTTTTACAGACTGATGTTTCACAAGTACCCAGTATAAAAACCAAAGCTTCCTTCAAGTGCCTATCTTGCAGTAAACCTGGTGGATGCTCTGAAAAGAGCATTTTTGAATACTTGAACTTGGGATTGTTCTAAATGCTAATTCACATAATTAGGAGTATGGAAAGGATGTTGCATACCACCAGCTTATATAGCTAAGCTTCCAAAATCAGTGTTATGACTCATAAAGAATACTGAAATCTATGCAGGCTTCTCAATCAGTGTTCTTTTCAGTATTTGATTGAACTTTAAAATGCGCTTCAAATTAGTAAGTCATTACACCAAACAGCTACATAGAAATACAGTAGAAGACAACATGTTGTATTCTTCTGTGTGAAAGATCTCTTTTGAAAAGCAAATAAACAGACAAAAACTCCTACTCAATGTCATTAGATTAACAATAGATTAAATAATAAAAGAAATTAGGGCCAATTTACTGTGGTTATCCCAATTTTAAATTATAACAACTTCATTTAATCAGATTTAAAGCACAGCAGTGACAAATAACACAGGTTAAAAATATGTATGTGTATGGGTTATGAGCAAAATCTTCAGTCTTCATTCCTAATCAAATTGCATTTAGGCATGTGCTTAACTTTTATTTAATGTGGTAGGACTGAAGCAGATCCTTGAAGTCCAAGTGACTTCTGATATTGTCTTCAAGAAAGAGTCTTAAGCACACATAAGCACTTTTCTGAATCAAGATGATAATTTATAAATTTTGGAAATGTGCACAGTTCTAGTAGGTTCAGGAAAGCTAAATATATATTAACACTTCTGTGCTCTACTGTCAGAAATTAAGGTTTTGGGGCTTGAATGACACATTAAATGCATTCCATACTAAAGTATATTTTTAATCTTATAGTCAATAACATAAGCTATGTGGAGGTGGCTTTATTCCTTTTTCAGTCAATGGACTTCTTGCCTGATCAAGGAACAAGTAGCCAGGCTCCCGCTGATCAATGCACATCACTGAAGCTTTGTGTGGCAAATGTAATTGATGTTATCTTACTCTGGAGTGTTTAAATTTGTAAGTTTGGGGTTTATGTAAGGGAAAAGAAAAGCTGAAAACATTAATGACTCTTAATTTGATACGCTGAAAGTGGCAATTTCAAGGTGCATAAGTTGATGGAAATCTGCATTGGAACAGCAGTGCAGAGCTTACGTCACCCGCAAATATTAAAATTCTGTAACCATAGCATTCCACAATTCTGCGAGCAGTATTATTTTTAGTGGCCTTGTTTCATCACTTAGTATAAATAAAAAATACATACATTCTTTTGTATGCTTAATTTGGTTTATATGTGTGCATGGATATTAGTCTTGGGTGAGAACTAGTCATCTGAAAAAGTGTCTGCATGTAAAATTCAATTGTTTTCTAGTTCTGTGTGTTTATATATCTATACTAAAATATTAGAAATGGTGAAAATGTACAGTGTTCTTTTCTATTGTTGTATAACTGAAAAATAGGTTAACAGATTTTCCTCGACTGTCTAAAGAAATTCATCTTTGAGCTGAGACCAAGCATGGAAAATTTCAGCTGAAAAGAAGAATTTTTCAGAAAGTTAAGAGCATGTGAAAACTGGGGGTTATAATGGAAATCTGAACATAACCCTAAGCTATAATACCATTTTCAATACTGACAGTAGACATGCTAAACTAGAGTAGGGAGCATTTTGTGTATACAGATCAGACAGTAAAAGCTTAGTAAGCATCATTTATCTTTAAACATTTCCTGTGCAAAAGATTTTTATCAGAATCATTGGAGTCTCATCTGTCTTGAATATCCAAAGCCAAAATTTCACATATGCTAAGAAATTTGTGCCACACATGTGAGTGAGAGCTGGATCTGGAGAGTTGAATGCTATTGGAATTTTTTGATAATGTTCTTTTGTATATAGGAACAAGGGAGAATCTTTTTAGTTTCCATTTCAGATTTTTACTTCCAAAGAATCTCTTCTCCTAGCACAGCAAAACCATATCAGCCACACTTTATTGACAGCAATTTTATTGTACCTAGAGGCTTACAGTAAGCTGTTTATTGCTGTTCCCTAACGTGGTTGACAGCAATTGGGGAATTAATTTTCTTGCCCCTGATGTGCTTTCTTGGGTATAAACAACAGATGTTAAAGATATGAAAACTATGACCCATTTACATTGAGCAACTAGTTACGGGCACAGTCTACCTGTCTGAAGTGCAGCTTTCAAGTCCTGAGTACTTTTGCTTCATCAGTTCTAGGATTCTTACTTTTGCAGTGGAATTGTTTCTCTTGATATATACTGTCCAAGGGCCAGATAATGCCTAATGGAGCGATCCTCATCTAGGCAACTTCTGTTCAAGAATAGCAAGGTTCAAGTTTCATTTATTTCAGGAGATGCTGTATCTTCTTACTCTGCCACTTAATTGCAAGGAACATAGAGGATTTAAGTGACAAAATGGAAGTATAGTGTTCTGAAAGATCTAACAGGAATGACAGGTGATACCTGAATTTTTGGTATAACTTCTTCCACAGAACATCACAATGGCCTGTAAAATCTATACTCATAAATTTCCTCAGTTGCTACTCGAGCACAGCCATCTCACATACATTCTGTAATGCCCATGTCTTTACAGAAGGAAAAAAACATACATAGAATCATATATTACTTTTTTCTTTTTTTCTTGCTTCTTTGTCTTTCCAGCCTGTGGCACAATGTATGTAAAATGATATATCCCCATACACTGATGTGGGCACTTAATCAGTTCATTTCTGGTTTACATGAGATAACACTCCATTGAATGGAAAGATTTCCCAGAAAGTAGATAAGAAATGAATGGATGCTCTCATATTTTACTGAAGTGTGGGGGAAGGAGTACATCTTTTGTTCGTTTCTGTTGGCATCTTTTAGAAAGGTATTTGGAACATAAGGGGCTTTAGCATCTTACCTGAGATTTTAAATGCTAGTCTAGACACAAAATGCATGTCTACTGTTCCTTTATAATTAAAATATGATACCAAAAAAAATTCCTGCTAATAGAGTTGCAATAATTTTGTTGTAATGGATAATTTTCTAGTGAGCTATAAAGTCTTTCTTGAAGCAGAAATAGCTGTTTCTGACATCTTAAATTGATAAGACATCTTAAATTGATATTACTACATGTTTTCAATGATTGTGCAATTATGAAAACTTCAAATAAATAAATAAATCGTTTTGAATAGCAACATTGTTGTAGCCATACAAACCCATGTGTATATTATTCCTGGGACCATTGG
Organism: Atrichornis clamosus; assembly: GCA_013400975.1. Taxonomy (NCBI): domain Eukaryota; kingdom Metazoa; phylum Chordata; class Aves; order Passeriformes; family Menuridae; genus Atrichornis; species Atrichornis clamosus. Next base: position 36,169 of record WBMZ01012146.1, on the reverse strand, counting down.
ATTTCATTAAAACATACAGGCCACTACAATTTGATACAAAAATAAAGTTGGTCTTGCTAAAAATATCTGGACTTTCAAATCTGGGAATGATTTGGCCTGCATTCCCAATTTAATTTTTGGTGTTTGTGTGTACTGTGAATTATATGTGATAATACAAGGAAAGGTAGTTAAAAATCTGATTTGTAGTCATACTGAGGTGTCTAAATTGTGCCAGTCTCAAAAGTTACCCATTCTTTGTTTCTTCTTGTTTCTTTTGCAGCAAGTGAGTAGCAAGGGAGATTTCTTTTAAAGTCTTGGCATGGGTTGTCCTGCATCTTCTGTTGCACAGAGAGAAAATTGAGTAATTCAGCATTTGTCAGAGTTTTTTTGGTGTGTAGAATCTGTAGTTTCCTATGCCCTGATGTTGTAGCTTTGCTATTTCCTTAGTGAAATATCACACTGAACTTTTTGTGCACAAATATTAGTTATTACTTGAAAGTTGTTCTGGAAAATGCACTCTTCCTATTACAAGAGAAATATAAAGAGCCCTTTTCTAGAGTAACAGTTCAGCATTTGAAGTTGAATCCAAGCTGGGGTAAATCTGATTTATTCCATCTACAACTCTTTCTGATGTTAACTTCTTTATAAAAGCAATAGGATGATGTTGAGATATTTCCAAAATCTAAAAAATATGTAAAATTAATCAGGAGTGAAGTGAATTAAAAATAATTCTATTTTGAGCTGAATTTGATAAAATGGGAAGGATCAGCTGTCAGATTTTTCTTCCTTCCTTTGTTTCCTCCCCCATGTTCGCAGAAAGGTAGAGTTTTAAAATAACAATGTCTTCCCAGTCCAGAAGATCAGATATTCTACTGGCTGATAGCTGAAAGAGAATAGCTATTGGTATTGACGTATAAAACACTTTGTAGCCTGAGACTGATATTTGTTCATTTACCCTCATTCCTTCCAGTGAATTGTTAGACACTTCATTTATTATTCTGCAGGATGTTCTTAGTACCTCTTAGGCTTTCATGTTACTAGTAAGAAAAGTCTGTGGTTTTCTTAATTGTTAAAAAGTGTTAAATATTAGCTTGTACAATCTTTTTCATCAAATAAACTAATTTAGCCTATGCCTTTTGAGGTCATACAGCCTTTAAAACACCAAAAAATTAAGAGGAAGACCATGTTTCAGTTGTGAACAGTATTTGCCATTCTTACAGCCTCTTGTTGATTGGTAGCCAGCAGTAGTATCTCTTAAACAGCTAAACCTGATAGATGCAAATTTCTGCAAACACGTAAGGTTATGGAGATGACCGTGTTTCTGTTGTAAAGGTTGTGTAGGATACATATGTTTCTCTATATGACCTATATATCAGGTTATTATAGAGCATTTTCATTCAGATTCCTTAAGACAAATAAAGGATTTGCTGCTGAATTTCATGATGAAATGCTCTGACCACTGAGGTCTATCTTCTCTTACCATTTATTTTGGAAGAAAATTTCCACAAAAATTTGGGTTTACAGGAAGGGGTCCAGGAGCTCTAGGAAATGAAGACTAATGAATTTTAAGAGAACACCTCCTTCCTATGTAGAATAAGATGCACAGCCCCAAAGGGAGTGATATTTATTCCTGGTTTTAGTAGCTTTTCATTAATTGAGGTAGGTTTTGGGAATACTTTTGTTAAGCCAGTGTCTCTTCTTGCAGCATGTAATAAATATAGCTGAACATCATGGTTACTTCAGGTGCCCAGCTTCTGATTGTGGATCTAGCCTTATTTCTGTACATGATGTTCACAGAAATTATCATTTGTATAGTGTTCACCAGTATACTTAGCTGGTAGTACCTGTGCACACAGTACATTTTGCTTCTGTTGACATTATGGTGGGATTCATCTTGTGTAACAGATCTGATCTGCTTCACTGAGTTCATGATTTACTTCACCCTGAAGAAAATATGGTGCTTTAAGCTGGTTGCCAAAGCTGTTGAACATAGTTGGGTGAGATGCATCCCACATCCAGTGAAGAGTATGATTCAGTGTGATCCATATTCTTCACTTTACCAGTGAAGAGCATTATCCAGTCCATTTTTCTCACTGAAGTCGAGAGAAGGGTTTTGAGGATATGTATTTCTTTAAGTGAAGGTATTATTGGAATAGTGCATGCTGGCACAAAAATGTATGTGCACAGTTGCCTTTGGGAAAATCTTTAGATTATGACTCAAATTCAAAGGCTTCCGAATCAACGGAAAGAGTCTTACTGACTTTTTATTAAATTGTTATCTGGCCGTTGTTATCTGGCCATCAGCTATCTTATTTTAGGAAGATGGTGCAATGAAATATCAGTTATTTTGTTTTGGTTCTGTTCTGAGTATTTCTGTTTCTCCTCAGCACTGCATGTTCCTTGGTACTTTGTTCTGTGAATGTGAGTATAGACCATTCACATTATAGTATAAAAATGTTTCTTTTACCTCTCTGGTAAAAGGTATGTGTCTATAGCAGTATGAATTTTCAGTCTGTTGTCAGATTGTTTCACTTTCACCATTGCAGAAATACAGGTCAAAATATCAGTGATGTGCTAGTGTTACCAGTAAGAGAATTTGAAATTGCCTTCAGTTTGTGACAACAGTACCCTGAAACATGGATTCCATTGAAGTCCGTGGCATCCAGAGCAGCAGGAGGTAGGCTGTGTACCAGTTGCAAAGCCCTAGTCATCTCCCATATTTTTAACAATTGCCAGATAAATAAATAACAAACAAACAAAACCACCACCAAGAAAAAACCACCACCAACAAAAAGCCACAAAAAAACCCAAAGAAACAAAACCAACCAAACAAACAAAACCCCAGATGAAATCTGCATCTGCTAAGGACAGTATACCTTGCCTGTTGAAATTTAATCTCTCTACTGTACGGGAGATGGACTTTGCTATTTGAGATTTCATCAGTTTCATTGCAGAAAGCTGTTACATCTGTCAAACATTTCAGTTTGAAATGAATGCCTGAGTTTTTGCCTTTGTATGCTGCAAGAGCACAAGGTTGTCAATCAACAGAAGTACAAAATGAGACAAGATAGGTGATCCGCTGCTGTGATTGGCGTTTTATTTTTATTTTACAACATCTTTTTTCTTCCTTGAACTTAAAAATGGCAATATTTGTCTATAGTGGGGAAACAGATGAGAAACATGGATATAGGGAAGGGAGGCCACCCATCGTTCACCCCAATCCTGCTTGTCTTGACTTCTGATGCAATTGTGTTGAGAGTACTGGTACAGTTCAGGCAGGTGATAAAGCTGTAGGTGACTATCTGTGTGAATTTTGTGAATGTCAATCCTGTGTGAATGAGATTAAAATATTAAGGAGTCTTAAATACACTTAATTTTGTTATTCTTCATTCTTGCTGTAGTATTACTGCATTACAACAGACCTCATGCAGCGAATAGTACTTATTCAGTAGAGCAGGATGACTTCTGGGTGGGCTGTGTAGGCTTTCACACTGCCTCTAGGCAGAGGGGTGGTCCAGAACCTTCAGCAAGTAGTTTGAACCATGTAACATTTTTGGGGTTTTGATCTGCTTCCCTGATTGCAAGTCAGAACTCTTGTTTCTTAATGTGATTCTTCAAAATCTGGACTAAGAACTGGACAAAAGCATAAGTACTTTTTGAGAGGTTTAAGAAACTGATGTGCTTCTGTGGTTCTGTGATGTGTCTATTGATAGTATCCCTACTGAACATGCCTGGATTTCACTATTGCTCAGCTTGGCTGAAGTCTCGGCTTTGGCCTTCTTCTGTGCTTTAGCAGTTGATTAAGAAATATTCTAATCTGTCACAGAGTACCAAGAAACTAATGGCTTGTGAAGTATTTTAGCCTTCAAGCTTCCACTGTAAATGATATGAAAAATAGTGTCATTTGGCTGATGCTTAAATACATCTCTATTTTGAGATACTGTCTCTGTCCTTTGTTGTTTCTTTTTAATCTCTTCTTTTATTCTCCGAGCACACTTATTTTCGTAAAACATATGTATGCGCATATTAGAAATTTGAATTTTCCCTTCAAATGAATAGTATCAGAGTGCAGAAGTGGCACATTTTATGTACGATCTGTTGTAGTACGCTTATAACCACACATTGCTTGTGTCCACACAAGGAATTTTAATGAACCATCTTCTTTAAGATTCAAATATCTCAAGTATTTGGAAGCATATCTGGATAGAAGCATAATATGGGAAGCCATCCTGTATCTGTTGAAGCTAAAACAAGTAGACAATTATTTAATATATCTTTTATTTGTTCACTTTTTTCTTTTGTTTATGTAAGATCATTCATACTTTATCTCACATATGGCATAATGCATTCACAATTTGTAATAGGTGTGCTATCTCACAGACATGATAGAAAATTGATTCTGAAAACAACAACAAAAAATGTAAATCACAAAGCAGAAGAGTGGAGATTGCAACTCAGTAACTGGATAGTGCTTCTTGAATTCAGCAATTTGAAAGGGAGATTGGGATGAGAGATGACAACATTCATATATCTTTACATTTCAGAATGGTTAAAAGATGACTGAACTTGTAGGAAAAGTTATTCTTTTAATAAGAAAGCTGGCAGTGCTGTTGTGATATACAGATTGTCAGTGATCCTTGAGTCTACTTGTTCAAAGCAGTGTGCTGAATACTTTTCAGCAGAGTAGTTTCATTCAATGCCTCCTGAAGCTTTATAGATGGTGCAGATCACCTCCAGACAAAGTGCTTCTCGTTGTCATCTATGATTTTTATCTGTCATAAGTATGTCACAGAAGTAATTCCCAATTTTAGAACTTCCATTCTTTGAATCAGTGGTTACCACATTAAAAAACGTTCAGCATTCACTATCTCACACTTGGTATTATTTAACATTTTCATGTCCTAGTGCTAAATACCAGCCTTAGTTGTATTCAGCATTGTGGAAGTTCATTTCAGTAAGCCTCTAACTACAGAAAAGTGTTATATATGACATCCTGCTGTCCTCAGTAAAGATAGTTGGGGGTCAGGAGAGCCCTCTGCACTGTGTGCTCCTGCTTGCTACTGCTCATGACATTTGGCATCTGATAGGGGTGCTGTGATAGCACCTTCAATTAAAAGCCATGGGCAACAAGCATAACAAAGAGAATCCTTAAGACTGCTTAACATTATGCCATTGCCTCAACTTGAATAAAACCAGCATGAGAATAAATTGCCTGTGTTAGCTTAATTGTGATCTTCACCTAAGCTCTACCCATGAGACCTCAGACCTAGCAGACAACCCTAGTGGGAGTATCAGGGCCTTTTTTGACACTGCTTAAATTTATCATATTTCTGTTAGAAAACACTGACACAATTCTACTCCAGCTTTAAATCCTTAAGCTTTTGCTGCCTGTTTTGGGTTTTTATTACTTTTACATCTATAGAGTTACACAGATAATGAAAAACCCAAAAAGCCTGCATATCACTGCATGTAACACCGCTCTGCAACTATATACCACCTCATTAGTTTTTTCAGTAGCAGACGTAAGTTAGCATTCTGTCATGAAATCTGAACTGCCACCACATCTCACTGATTCTTTTAATCCATGCCTAGTAACTTTCACAAAGCGCATTAACTCTTGCAACAGAAGATTCAGTCTTGTAAACACAAAATAAAATCATGTGGCTCTTTCTATCTGTGAAGCCAATTTGTTTGACATTTTCTCCTGTAAATTTGATGCTCTTAGAAATCCTTTTAAATACTAAGGGGCAAATTTTGGTTTTGTCTGATTCTGCACGATGCAATTGACTGAGGTAGAGCTAATCTCATTTACATTTGGACTGTGCTGTACACTCATTACTCTTTAAACATGATGTGCCTTTTTCTCATTTTTGTTAAGATTCTATCTTCATTGAGAAAAAAAGTGTTTTACATTAAGATTGCTATTGTGAGGTATCTAGCTAAATGTAAAATCCTTGTGGAGACAAGAAGCAGGTATTTTGTACCTTGATGTAGCTGGTCGAGGTCAGCCTGGAACAATACACTTGGGGTTGGTCTCTACTGGCTATGTACAGGTGAAACTACAATACCTTATCATTAGCAGGATTTTATACCGCCTTACTTACTTCAGTGTAAAATCGTGCTGCACTATCTTGCAGTGAGGTGCCTTTGAGGATATGAATTACGTGTGTAATTATTCTAGGTCCTTTAACACTTCTAAAGTGATTCAGAGTGAGTCCGTCCTACTGTCTGGCAAAACTACACAATTCGGTCCTGTGGTTGAATTAAAGTCCTTGGACTTCCACGTATAATCCTGATGATATTAGCAGAGGTACCCCTAACAGTTCCTGCCAGGTTTGTGTCATCATCTGGTATAATTCCAATGCATTTTCATACATCTTCAGTGTTGGTGCCACCGTTTTGCAAACTGTGCACGATTGCATCAATGCACATATGCACGATCGCATCACTGATTGCAGTTGCATGCAATGGCTATAACCCAGTCACCCCCCCGCAAGGTGGAGTACTATGAATCACCAAAATCAAACATTAATTCAACACAGGCCATTATGTCATAATGGTGGTGGTATAGATGTACTTGTATTCAATTTTTACTAAAGTAAAACACAGTATTTTATAGCAAGCATGATCAGAATAAAACATTTCATCTATGGTCTGCTCCATGTTGACAATAAATGAGTAGACTAGGAACAAATGTCAGTTCCTTTGCAAGTGAGGTAAGCAGTCCAGGGTGTGAGTTGCCTTCTCTGATTTTTTTTGTGCAGTAACTTGAGTCTGCCTTGTCCTAAGAATGAACTTCTCAGTGTTTGTCTCCCACCTGTATTAAAGTTTTTCCTGAAAACCTTTTCCATAGGTTTGGGTTTTATACCTCTTTTGAAATGTTCCTTTTTGTCTCATCTCTTTATTTTTGAATTAAACTCAAGGAGGACTTTTTTTTGTATTTTCCACTTCTGAACTTTCTAGGTATTTTGCTTGCCTCATATACTGATCAGGTGCTCCACTCATCTTCTCGTTTTTAGTATACTTTTATTAGTATTATTTTCCCCCAGAAATCTACCTACAAGACCATGTATTTGATAAAGTCAGTAGTTACCTAGTACGAGACATTTCCCATTCACATGTGATACCTGCTGGCTGCTGCTTCCAATTATGCCATATACTGGAAAGCTGAGCTGTTGAAGTATTGGAGTCAATGTTATAATCAAACTAGTTAAGAAGGTAGCAGTGTGTCTCATAAAGGGTTCTGGACAATGTCTGATTTCTGCCATAAGCAAAATACTGACAAGTCCTGCTTTGTTTTGCTGCTTTTTCAGGTGGCAGAGAGCTAGACATACATTCATTATATTGTAAAATCATAACCTTCGAGATCTTGCTGAATCTGCCCTACAGCTATTTATCACATGATTGCAGGGAATGAAAATAACATTCTTCCTTCTACTAGGAATATGTTGCTAACCTTGGGGCAAGATAGTGCATAATTTTATGTGTGCCTAGTCTTGCTGTTATATATAGACTGTTTTGAGATGAATCAGTGTTATCATTTCCCAGAATTTAGCACTAGTGCTTCAGCAGAGCCAAGGAGATTTCATATACTTAGGCTCTTGGCTACAATAGTGACCAGGGATCTCAAGTCTGACTCACATTTATATTAATGCCATTTTATAGCCATGGACAAAGGCCAAAAAGATGCTAATATCATTTACTCAAGTTAATTTATTTTTTTTTAGGTTAGGGCTGCTTGTAGTGGTCTCTAAGTAAAGGCTATCTGAACCCAATTCTTCTTTCATCTCCATTAATTTTGTATTTGTGAAATTACATCTGTTTCCCTGATAGTTTTGCTTGTAATCAAGAGTTGAATCTGTCTCCTCATGTTTGTGCGATAATCCCTCTTTCTTCCTCCCACAAACAAGCTGAAGGAGGCTCAAAGATCTCTAAGAGGTTTTTCTTTCCTGTGGCACCCGTCCTTCTCTTGCAGCTTCTTGAGTAGTATCTGGTTTTAAATAAGAAGCATTAATTCACTTTAAATAGCAAGAATTACAGAAGCTGAAGCTCAGTCCCTCTTCATAATTACCAGTTTAACCTTTGAGTTGCCAATCTGACACATCTGTAAGTGTAGCTTTACTGTAGCTGTGCACCAAATACATAGTGCTGACTTCTTGAGTTACCTTGTTTGCCGGGTGACATGCAGTGAGTAGTTTTAAGCATACTGAAATAATCTCTGTTACCACATAGACACTGTCTCTCATGGTCTGCTTTTGAGCTACTCATGCATAAAGACAACATTTTTTAGGTATTGTCTAAAGGTAAACATTTCTGGAAAAAAATTTCCAAGCTATGGAAATTGAATTTCAGGTTTTAGTATCTGTGATACTTTAACATCTTAAGAACAGCAGAACAGCATGAAATTAATAGACAAAGGTTGAGGTGGATACTGATGAAAACAGTTGAATATGCAACTCAGGCTACATCTGCTATTTTAAGGAAGGAAATACTTCCGAGTGTAATTGCTGTGATAGTCTGTGCCCTTAACAGGAACTTGTACAGTTATAAAATAGATGTCATTTTCTGATCACGGGGGACAAAATAATCACATTTCTAGTCCATGGGCTGTGATATTTTTAAGTAGTTTAACAAAATGGTAAGATGCCTTATACTTAATCCCAACCCACTGGAGCTTCAGATTGTGCTGTTCCAACTTGCTGTGTGAATTTTCTTCAAGGGATTCCTAGTTGGTTAAAGCTTGACAAATACTGACATCGGGAAGGGAGAAGTTTGTTTTTATTCACTTCTGTATTGAGTTAGCTGTCCCAAAATACAGGTATAAAAGCAGCAGTCCACTTTTTCAGACTTAGCTGAGGCACACATAATGATTTTAAATTCTGCAGAACATACTTTGGCAAAGTGCCCATTCATTTTATTGAGAATTTTGCCTGATTAATAACTGTTTCCCCCTTATCTCTGAGTTTCTTGGACAAACTGTGTTGACTCTGATCCACTAAAGTAGAGCAAGCTTCTTAATCTGGCACATTAAATAAAAGCTCAGCTGGGAAAGGAATGCAGTATTTTGTCTCTGCATTTCAATGGAGTCAAAACTTCTTCTTTCAAGCTTAGGCTGTGAGAATCATCTTCAAGTGGTATAACATCATACACAAAGTCAGGTGATAGATGCTTGGCATGAATACAAGTGTATGATGGGGCACATCTTTCCTGTTAGTAAAAACAAAAATAAATAAGTGCAGCGTTCAGACTTCCTTATTCAGTTCTGTCAAGAATTCTGTTCTGACTTCAGCACTCCTGCTGTTTCTAGTCGTGGACCTTCCTTTTAACACAGACAGGGTATTATACTAATCTGCATGCTGGGAAAAAGTCCAGTTGAGAGTAGCTGAAAGTCTAAAAGAAGTTTCACTTTTGACCACATCCCAGTTTTGAACCAAGATTGCTAACATAGGAAGGATTGTCACTTTTAGGGTTGCGGAGAGTTGCACCTCTTTCTCAGAACATTTTTTCTCTCATTTTTCTTCTTTTTCTTTAGGAAAATTGCTCATATTTCTGCCAACGTAATAATGAAAAGAGTTACACTTTTTATTTCTAACACAAACGAAGATTTTTTTTTCCCCACTTGTAGTAAGACTTCAATCTCTGCCAAAAATCTGAATAGAAATCACCAACTGTTCTGTAATTCTTTAAGCAATTATCACTGAATACACACACTGTGGTTCAAAATGCAGTAAATACATAAAACTTCAGCAAGAAAAATCTAGCACAAATCATAAACAAGTAACTGATGCAAGTACTAACATACATATTTTTTATTTTAATGCATATAAATTATGAAACATAAATATATTGTCAGTAATCCCATGAGTGATTGATTTTATCATCTTATCACATGTTGAATGAGGGGAGGCTGCATGTACACTGAATGCTTGTCATCTAACTTACCTCACAGGAGTACTGACAATACTTAGTTTAATACACAGCAGTACTTGTTAAGAAGCTTACCCAAACAATATGGTGGGTTTAGACAAAAATCATACCAGAAGGTCCATCCTTCAGTTCCCTGAATCATAAGAAGAAACAGATTGTTGTAAATGGAAAATGAGAAATAAAGGAATCTAATCAATCTGCACTTTGATAGAGTCAGGATAGGATGGCTGAGGTTTCTTGCCTATTCTCGGATAATGTAGTTATTTGACACAATACTGAAGAACTGACCATTTTAATTGAGAATATGTTTTGCTGAAAAGCAAAGGTCCTGGTAGGTTCAGATGGGTCTTTATTGGTGGGCAGTTACATAGTGCTCCTCAGGGTCCACCAGCAGGGTGAACCAGTTGATTGCATCAGACCTCACTTGGGAACTGAGGTGCTTAAGAGAGTGCAGGAAAAAAATAGGTACTTGCTTCCTTCACAGTTTTTATTGCTTCCCCTGAAGCCTTCTGTCCATGATTCTTCTTGAACTTTGAAGTCCATGAAGTTTTTCTTCTGGAGCTTGGGAACTTTCACTTTTAGAATTCTATTGATTGTAGTTTTGTGACTCCTGAGGTTTTTTTTTGCTGATGCTATGGGCTTAGCTTTTCTGCTTCTTTAAGACACTTTGGCTTTTCTTCCTATTGTCTAACCAAAGATAGCAACAGTATTCTTACTTCTTTGGTTTCTCTTACCTTGACTGCTTACTTTTTTTTCGCCTTTGTGTTATTTCACAGGAGAATGAGCAACTACTCCCATGGAGTAACCATTATCTGTTATGAAGTGAATCATACATCTGCTGCATGTTACTGACTTGTGCTGTTCTATCAACAGTTAGTATTATCTGTGTAGGCTTAATTAGCACATTTGGGTTTGGAATTTTAAGCTATAAAGATTTCCTGTTACCTAAACCAGTGCATTTAATTCTGTATAAATGACAGAGCTCTTTCAAAGAGAACAGGCAAAAACACTTGTATGAGATATAATATTGCATAGCTCCTAAAAATAAAATGAAAAAAAATTCTAGTAGTATACATAGAAGTTTATATATATATATATATATATATAGTAAGTGTTTTAGAATACAGAAATATTATTACTATTTCAGTAAAGGGTAAACTGAGGTATAGAGAAATAACATCTTAAATGTGACACTTATTTTCAAAGCAAATGATAGAACATGGATTCAAAACTATGTACGCCATATGCAGTAGCCCTTATATAGAAGAGTAAAATTGAATTACATATAAAATGGTGTTTTCATAGAAGAAGACATAGCAGTTTAGAAAGCTGGGATGCCAGTAACACATTAGCAGCTATTTGCATAGTATTGTCAGGGACAACTATTCTGGAGACAATTCAGTAAATCAGAGCTGTTTGATTAATCAAATCAAGCCTCTGTTGTAGCAATGCAGAGAGGTTACGTCTGCTGGCAATCTGATTTGAAATCAAATGTTTATGGATTAATGAACACAAATCAATTGCTTCTAAGCCCCTTTTCAAGCAAAATCTTACGTCTTTAGAAATGTAGCTAAGTAGGGAATGATTAGCTGGGTCTGACAGCACAAGTGAGAATTTATACCCTCAAAATACACTCTTTACAATTAAAGAAAATCCAAGCAATTAAAAGGAGACAAAACAAAGCAAAGAACAAAATTTGCAAGTTGTGTTTGCTATTTTATTAACATATGGTAATGCAAGCAATTTGCAATCATAGTTACATTACATTTTAATTGTACAATAAACTTAACAGAGCTATTTTGTATCAACTGAGGATCTGTCCCACAATCTGCTTCTCAAAAAGCAGTCCAGACCTCATCTCCATATGACTCTTGCACTTTAGTGTATTAAAAAAAAAATAAATTCTTTCTTTCTTAGTAGTTGTTTTTCATTAGATTATCTTTAGAAAATGAACAATGTGTATATTATAAACGGAAGTGTGTAATCCATTTGAGCATAAAAGAAAGTTCTTCTGCTTTTATAGGAATTGATTCAGAAATAATTCAGGTACACTTTTGCGTTCCCTTTGGTGTCTCTCTTCTCCGAGAAGACTCTGCTTTGGTTAGATACTAAATTAGTTATATCTAAATGCCACCTTTGTTTCTGCCCCCACTGAGCTTAACAGTTAATTTTCCAAGCTAGAATAAAGAAATTCTTGCTTTCATATTTCATCCCGTCCCCATGGTGTAGTAGACCTATAAGAAGCATACAGTTCTTACTGAGTTAAGCAAATAGAAGCACTTCACTGAAGAAAATTGGCTGCCTTTCACATACCACAGAAAAAAATCATCAATTAAAAATGGAAACAGCTGGAAATTAACATCTTACCTCTTGTTGAAGGTGAATATTAAACTGCTTCTGATTTGACTTTCCCTTTAGTTGATTGAAGATCATCATCGTTATTTTACAATTACTCTTTCTCTTCTTAGGTAACAGGAATAGCCTTATCTGCTTGGGCTTGTTTTTGGAAAACTTGACTATGTGGAACATTTGATGTAAAAGTAGCTGTACTGGCTTCTGTGTGCAGTGCAACTGAATCCCAAGTTCACGAGGGGTTAAATTTTTATCGGAACAGTTTAGGGTTAGCAAAAGACTTGCATTAAAATATCTGAGAATTTTACATTTGATACAAAGTGCTTTTGAAAAGCCTACACTTTTGCCTCATGTTGAACTCAGAAGGATCACAGAACTAAATCCTAGGGGTGTTGTCTGCTATTTCACTTGAAAGGTGATTTAATCTGGAGGTTAGAATATTTTAAATAGAAACATTAGTGTTGACAGTAGTTAATTTGAAAAAAACCCAACAAAACAATCCCAAAACAAACCAACACCAAAACAAAAACAGCAAGACATCAGCCACCCTGTCTTAAAACTTTAACAGGTAGATGCTTTTTTGTGCAAGGAGAAATTCCATGAACTGGCCACTTTGAAGTTTCATACTATGTCACCATCTCAAAGTCATGATGGTTTTAGTGCGTAATGGTGTATCATATTTTTTAGCTTCTTAATTTAGTGCTATTAATTTTGGTTGGTTAGTTCTATGAAATTCGGTTGATTGGCTGATTTAAGTTTTCAAGTTATTTTGATTGCATTAGTTTAGTTGGGCCTAAAATAACTCAAGCAAGGAGAATATGAGGTGAGTCATCATGTTGTTGTGTGACTATGCATGTGTATGTATAGATAGGAGAACAGATATATACATGTGCTTGTATGTACAGGATTAAATATACCTGTTGAAATATCCTGAGGATTCTACTTTACAGAAAAGACATGATGGTGGCCAAAGGTACATTTTTCATGTTGCCTAAAGAACATGTACTGTTAATAGCTAAAGAGTCATAGAAAGGAAATTCAAAGTAATTTTCGACACTTTTTCGCAAGACCAACATTACTTCTGTTATGACTAACCCAAAACTACTTTACATTTTCACACTGAGAAGTTAACCAAGTCCTCAGACAGTACTGGATCATCTTTTTGTTTATTAAAACCGATGAGGATCTAATTTCATGACATTTGAAGATTTATTTTACAGAATAAAAACAGATTACAATGAACTGTCTGAAAATCCAGTGCAATTTCAGTCCAAATCAATGTGAAGCTTCTCCCACAGAGGCCTATGGCATATATACATAGAAGGTGAATATATTCTGTAGGAATGCCTTTAAACAAAAGCATGATAGAAGGCAGGCAAGATAAACAGTTTGTAACTCCTGGATTCCTCCTTAGCAAGCAGTTCCCTGACTGTATCCCTTTTGCTTACAGTCTAAATAAGAACTAAAACACATAGGGATATCATTAAGGCATCAGCTAGCATGTGATAGGAGAGAGTTTCTAACTAGAAGAGAGCACGAGGCACCTCCACATGGATGTTTTTTATTCCATTTGGATTTGCTTGTATTTTATTAGTAATTTCTTGATATGAAAGTCCTCAGCACTGCAACTACATGAACCTTTGGTCCTGTGCCATCTGGGCAGATATTTTCAATATTTCAGTCAGGGAAACACCATGCTTATACTGAGAGTGAGCTCTCCGGTGCAATTTCCATGTGTAGGTGAGTGGAACTGTGGCATTGTGCTAGAAGATAGACTCCTTGCCACCGGTGTGGCTTGTACAGTTGGTCGTGGCATGCTTGGGTGCTGCCTGGGCTATGAGAAGGCCTGTCCTGAGCATCTCCTTAGGCAAAGTCCATGTGTCAATGTACTTTGGGCTAATGTAGGCAGCAGTGCAGACTGGTGTGACTTGTTCTGCAGTACATGGTATCTGCTACTACTAGTATGACCTTTAAAGAGACACAAGGGTGAGAATTAGACACCTAAACCTTCTTTTTCAGTCAGCTTTCTCTGTCAGATATTGAATGTGTATCACTGCTCAGCATGCATTAAGATTTCTTAAACAAATTTCATTGAGTCTTTTAAGTGTTTTACCATAAGGGTACCCTGCTGTTTTCAACAGTGTTGAAAGGAGACCTGGCTAGTATCGCTGTAGATGATTTCTGATTGTATTATAAATGTTAACATTTGACAGCGAAATCTCAACTGTTTTACAACTAGTAATAATAAATAATTTTGTTTTGTCTTTCAGTACAGGATGTGTTATGTGTTAAATTTGGGCTATGCTTCAGTAGTCTCATCAAGCTTAAATATGATCCTTCTGCACAAAACTTTCCACCTATTACGCTCTCTGTACATCAAAACAAAACTGATCTGGAGGCAGGATACACTGTACCCATGGGCAAGTAAGAGTGACTTACGCAACAGTGTGCTGAGATACATAAGAGATGTGTGGCAAGCATGTAGATCATGTAGTCACACTCATGGCTGCTGTTATAGTAGAAAGGATAAGATCTTGCTGAATTTCTGAAGGATGAGTTGGTAGTGAAAGTACAATACTTTCAAAAGACAAGTCAGATCTGAGAAATAAAATGTTACAACTATAAATATCTGAGATACCTACGAAGAGCTTTATTTTAAAATTTCCTCTATTTTGTGGTTGATTGTGAAGCTTTGGCTGTTTGGTTTTGGGGTTTTTTTAAAATTTGCTTATTTATTTATTTTTTTTTTCAGAATTAAAACATCTAAATATTTTGTCAGTTTACTCTTAATTAAAGATTTTGGTTGTATATGTCACTAAATACAAACCTTAGTACAACTAATGAGCAAACAAGCTTTTGTTTAAAGGCTTCACTAGATAATCAATCACAAATCCTGACTGGGAGCTTGTAGCTGTTATTTTTTCATGTCAGAAGAATTAAACCAAGGTTTACAGGTTTAAATTAATCAAGCTCATGAAAGGCTGGGGTTTTCTCATTTGCTTGTTTTCCTAAAAGGTAGATGTATTTGACTTCTGTCTATATGGGAAAAATAAGATAGGGGTATACATGATTAGAGATAGAAATCCTGCAGCTGTGTGCATGTGCATATGAGAGAGAGAGAGACAGAGAGAAAAGATCCAGGCAGATAGATTACTTTGCAGTGTAAAAATGTTGAATTGAAAAGAGAAATGCTGATGTTTATAGAGAATCTTGTATTTAACAAGAGCAGCCCTGGAAAGGAACACTCCCAGTAATCTCTCTTTAACCGACTCAAGTGGAAGAAAGCCAAATTGTTCAGTTGCACAATGGGTTGCAATCATGTGGGAGAGTTCCCGGTTGGGAGTTGAAAACTGGAAACCTGACATGCATAAGTGAATGAAGCTACCCTATGTGATGTGTTGATTTAAGATTTTTCACTCCCTTCTTAGAAATACAGCAGGGCTCCCACTTTTGTCTGGGTACTGAAGAGGAGACACTGTGAGACACAAAATTAGTTTAAAATGGACATTTTGGATATCGGTGATAATTTGTCCTGACGTTACGGCTACTGGTTGTGATTGTGACAAGCAGGCTTGATCCAAGTGGGCACTGTTAGAGCCAAATTTAATAGCTGACCATTGTAATTTTCTGCCTTGCAGATAGCAGAGACTTTCTAATGTTCCTTCACCACAACAATCAGGGATTACTAAATAACAAGTCCACAGGATTGGGGGAGGATTGAAAGGATTAATGGAGTATGACAAAATTGCACCTGAGGGGGAAAATCTGTAGCAGTTTTTGTATCCTGACGTGGTACATCAGGCAAATTGGCAATTGCTACTGATCTTTACACATGCATGTCTTCAAATAAAGTGGGTGAAAGTCAATCAGATGCAACTACGTGGCTAAGGCTGTCATAAACATTTATGTCATCAACTGTATACATCACTTAATACTATAGTTTAAAGTATTTTGATGATCAACTACATTAAGCATCAGTGGATTGTAGGCACTGTACTAAATCACTTTTTTACTCCACTATAACCTTTTATCCTGCTAAACTAAATCCTAAAAAGATTAAAAACGTAGGGTTAGTCCAGCCCGTCTCTTCCAAGATAATTAAGGAATACAGTTCCTGTTTAGGAAGAGTGTTTCCAGCTTTAGAACTTTAAAAAAACCCCAAACACACACAAAAACTGTTTTGCAGTCTGCATTCATGTGCTGACCTGATGTTAACTAACTCCCACTATCCCTCTGATAAATATCCATTTCAAAACAACAATAGCAATCTTAGTGTCAAGTTCTTACGGGATATTAATGTTTTTTTAATAAACTCTTTAGCACTATGAAACATGGGCAGTTCAAAACATAGCAATTTGTTAACAGATACTTGATTTCTTTTCACACTGGTTTAAATAAAAAATCTCACGACTGGTGACAGTGGATTTACATGAAATAGAAACAAGGAGATGCGAGAAGAGAGTTGTTCACCTCTATTTTTAAATCTCTTCTTTGAAAAGGAACTTCATATACCATAAACATTGTTTATTACCTCTCTAAGAAAAATATAAACTTGGGAGCATTTTTTTGACTTAATGGAAGTTTTGGCTTTATGCTGTGTTCGTAATAGCTGAACTAGCCTTTAGATCATAGTACTTTTCTTTTCCTCCCAGTTTGGTATAAACAGAGAGGGAAAGCAGCAACTGAGGCAAACAGTTAAACTTTATGTAGGCCTCCATAAGAAAAACTTATTGAAAGAAGAGAAATCACACACACACAGTTGCTATCTGAGGTCATCTCTTATGTATTGTGAGTTGTTTAAGGAAATGTTTCTTCAGCAGTATTGACTGAAGGTCATGTTGTTATTTAGACTTTTGACTAGTGGAACAGCAAACGATTCATTAATTCCATTAGCCATCCTTTCTGCACACTGGGAAAAGGAAATGTAATTGTCAACTACTCCTACTGTATACTTAAGCTGTCAAGGATCCTGGAAGGCTTCAGTTATTCTCTTTGAAGATATCAAAGGAAGGGGTGGGCTATTTTGTGTCTTTAAAACAGAAATAGAGGAAAAATGTGCCACATAATGTAAGCTAAAAGATTTCTTTTTAACCTAAAGTGACACTTGAATACAGTAACACTAGGCAGGTTTCTGACTGGTAACGCTTCTGGTTATAAATATACATATATATATATATATGTATATATATAATTTTTTTTTTAAGAAGATGTCTTAAAGTACAGGCTGTCAGCACGCCATTAAACCTGTCCTGTCTTCAGGAGCCATGCCAGAGATTTCTTGTTTCCCTTCCCATCAGGTTCCAGAGGCAGTTCATAGGTCTCACCTCTGTGCTGCTGTGTGTGGTAGACAGGCAAGTGTAGCATGACTGAAGTTGGTGGGCTTGCTGTGCTCTTTTTGCATGGATATTAGGCAAAATCGTGGTGCATATTTTTATAGCTTTTCACCTTGAAGTTTCTGGTGAGTTAGTGAACAGCAAAAGTGAAGAATGTCATGTGGATCTCCAAAATTATTAGTATTTCTTCCTGCTGTTAACAGGGATGACAGCTGAAAGCCTAGTTTATTACATTTAGTATGAAAAAGCAAAGAGGGATTCTGGGATGAGTAACCCAGCCAAAAGTGGATTGCATCTGAATTGCGGTGTCTGCCCTCCGAGTGATCACTGCTACAGGTAGTGTTGCGCAGACAGAGAGTACCTTTTCTCCATAGAAGAGACAGTTCTACTGAAAAGGGAGGGAGGCGCTTTGGTGCAAGACATTTAATTTCAACTACAGTGAAGAAAAAGCAGGCAAGCAAATCCATGTAGTATGGATTTTCGCAAATCCATGTAGTATGGGCTTTTGTCCACCCTATCCATGTGCTGAAAAGGAAAAACGTTTTCTCTTCTGCAGGTCTTAATGTCCCAGACATCCTTGGTGGTGGTTAAAAATCCACCATCAGTTATTACATATTTCAGCATATTCCTTTTATTCAGCAATAATGAATGCAAAGCTGACTTGTCCTTTGCAAAAGCTTTGGGCTGTTCAGATAACACATTGCAGAGTTCTTGGACACAAATCACATAACCCTACTGTGCTCTGTTTGAAAGGAAAGTGCAATTTTTAATTCATTATTGGCTAACTAATTTTCTGGTATGCTTTTCACACAGTTTTGAGTGACAGTCCCACACCCCCAATACATCATTTCTTTACTTGCAACATTAAAACTTGACTTCCTCTTTAAAAAATTGATTTTACATCCTGATTGCATAATAATTAATAGTTTACTGCTTACTCTTTTATCCTGAAAAAGGAAACACATGTTGCATACTTCTCCAGACATAACTTTGTCACTGTGTGATGATTTTTCTCTAAAACATGGAAAACTGTAGAAAGGGAGATCCATCTGTTGGAAAGGTTTTGCTCTGTGTGTGATATAATGTAATGAGTAATCATAAATGTAAAACACTTGATGTGACGGTTTCCTATATAATGATTATGCAGTAGTTAGTAGCCACAGTATACTATATTACTCCTGTTATGTATTTTGGAGGTGGACGCTATGGATTCATAATACAGTTTAACTTGTATGAGTAGTATCAGTCCATCTGAGGGATATTCTTTCCCCAGGTGCAGATTTACAAATTTACAGTGTTGATTTTTTGAATTTTACGAGCCACTACAGAGTGGAAAATATTTAAGGATAGCAGTGTATGTACTTCTGTATGTTACTGAGTGTTAAAATAAGCAATCAATTGATTGTAAAATAAACTAATATATATATATATATACACACAATGCATTATATTTATGCAAAGAATAGTTGCAAAAATCAGGTGAAGTGTTTCACTTTTATTGTAGTAATAGGCACCATTGCTATGTATTTATCTATGCATAGTTTAGGAGAGAAGAAGATGCTGTCAATGATTCTGTAATATTTTCTTCATTGTAGTGGCTATGGAGTTGAATAAGAATTCACTGATATGTATAGTAATGAATCTTTAAAACTATAATTTCTAATCAGTATTGGACAGTGCAAACAAACAGGTGTCCTTTAAAAATGGACTTTTGTACACTTTGAGTAAAGAACTACCTAAAAAAATATAAAGTAGTTGTACATTCAAAATGTATTAAATTCCATTTTTCCTTTGCTATATTTTGTAAAAAGTTTTCATTGTAAACAGTATGCCTCTCACACATGTCAAATCAAAGCTCTTTATTTTAGAAATATATACCTAATGTAATTGGAAGCTTATTGCACTCTCATGCAATGTATATATATTGTGACTTCAAAAAGTCTGTACTGAACTTTGCTCAACTACTAGTATGTGGATTTCTTTAAATTTATTTTTAATTAATGATATTAAGGATAAGATCCTTTCTAAATGTACTTTAAAATTCACAATAAAGTTTCAGAAGTTGTTTTGTACAATGTTGAGGCTTTGTGTTGAATTTTCTTCTTCAAATCTTTTTAAACTGGTACCTTGATTAAGTTCTACATTCCTCAAATATGTTCAAATCTGTGTTTAACATCCTTGTGATTTAAATCAGGTGTGCCCTATCACAAAGTACTGTAATTGCCTTTACTTGAGAGCAGTATTCATTAAATAGGCTACTCCATTGAACACTGTGTCTCCTGGCATTTCTGTAATTTCTGCTGGAGATTCAGTGTGGGTTCAAGAAACTCTGTATTGGACTTCAAGGGTGAGATAAAATATATGCTGTGTTTTGTATATCAGCTCAATCCAGGAGAAAATACAGAATGAGTCGGATAAAATAGCGAGGTAAAGATAGAGAAAAATGTGCTTATCTTAGAATATCCAAAAATCTGTTTTATAGCTCCCAATGGAAACAAAAATAAATATGACAGTGCTGGAGAAAGATGCAGTGGTACAGTATACAATCAAATCCATTGCAAGCTTTCATTTTTATTCTCCATGTCTTTTGTTCTTTATGTCATTTTGTTATTGGATGATTCAGTAGTTATTGAGGTAAAAATATTGGTGGCATCAATGGGGAATTTGCCTGAGTAAAGAGGTAATTGAGCTCTGCAAAGCTTGACACAACAATTATTTTTTTCATGTCTGACCTTCTTCATCTGGAAAAAACAGTGACAACTGTTTTGCTCAGATACAGAAATTTCTATTTAGCTATATGTTTAGCAGTGACTGAAAAGGTTAAGCAAGAGGATGGTATAATTTTTCTTTTGAGGACAAAATAGTCTTATTCCCCGTGAAATTTACTACTATTTAGCTGTTTACTTAACCAAGAGAGGATTAGGATTCTAATTATATAGACGAAATATTAATAAAACATTTAGCATTGCCACTGTGAAAATTGCTAGTGGCACAGTTTTAGGTCATTTTTGTACATGTTTGACAACTCCGTATGGCATACCTGTATTATCATGAGATAGTAATTTTTCAAGATGCTTTCACTGGTACTGTATATCTGCATATCTGAAGACATATATAGCTTGATAGTCTCCATTCAGAAATCCCAATATAGCTCCATAACTATGGTTAGCTAGAGTTTTGCACATTAAAAATGTAGTTCTGATGTCAAGTAAATCTGATTTGAGAATGAGCTCGAAGTGTATATGTCTTTCAAAATCCCCTATTTAACTTGTCTGTTTAAATAGGTAAAAGTTCTAGAAATTATTTCCCACTGCAAAGCTTCAACTAAGGTCCAAGACAAAATTAGACCTAATTATCTTAATGGCAGATAATACTCAGCTGAATACTTTACTTACAAAATGCGTTAACTTTAATGGTGCTATTCCTACAGAAAATCAGATCTTTCTTTCTGAGTGACTCCTTCTTAAAAGACTGAAGAACAGCTTTGAATTGTCTTCGAAAAGAATCTGAAATTCAGGCTCTAAAGAGAGCCCTCAGATCTCTACAGAGAGATAGTTTCACCATACTCAACTATTTTATATCAGTCTGTAATAACATTTATCTCATTAAAGATCTGCTATGGGGCTAACTCAACACTCAATTACGGTGAAGCACTGATACTCCAAATGAGAACCATTTTCACTTTTAATTCTGGAAATGGGAATGGATGTTCAAGTATTCGCATGTGAGGAAACACTGATGGCCAGAAGGAGGTAGGATCCTGCACTTTTCTTGCAAATATAGCCAGAGACCAGAATTAGCACACCAATATTACTTCACAACAGAATAAACACCCACTGTCATCAGAAATGACAGTCAGCACATTGCCTGTTGGTAGGTTGGATGATAGTCATCACCTGCTTGGCTTGCTGTATTTGGGACCCATAATTGTCTCTTGATGTACAGTTTGGTGTCTTTTCGCTAAGGTTCACATTGTTGCCTTTTCCATTATGAATTATGAACCTCTTTCTTGCAATACTACTGCCAAAGTTAAGTTATTAGCCTAATTTGTAACCTGATTGCATAACCCAGGCTCATATTAGCCGGCAGCTGAATCTGCGAGGGGCCCTGTTAATTTCAGTATTGCACAGTGCGCTTGTAAGTGCTCCTTGGCGCACCAGGGGTTGTGTCATCCAGTGCTGGATAGGCGGATTCCCTTGTGCAGAATCTGACTTTAGCTGAGGCTGAGGACTCCTGCATTCGTTTTTAAATAATTTGATCTCAGTGACAGAAAAATGATCCCTGGTGTCCATAGGCAGAAGTCCCATTCTGAGTTTCATTTAATAAAGTTTTATAATACTGCAATATCTTGGTAAAATGGTGATAAAAGCAAAGAGATTGTCGAATTAGTGTATGGTAACTTCCCTTAAGTAGGACAGACTTCTTGTAGTGGGATTTTTTAAGAGTTATGCATGAGACTAATGAGTGCCAGTTTCTAGGCCATTTAGTCATAGTGAATACAATACACCAACATGCACTTTCTTTAGCTTAGTAAGATCCAGATTATGGCCAAAATAAGCTAAAATCTCATAACTGATAGCCACCATCAAAGGAAAAAAAGAAAAAAAAAAGTTTATTATGGACTCAGGGGGACAATTTAATTAGTTTTTGAACATAGATAAACTCAAAAACAATACCGTACAGAAGGAGCTCTAAATTAGATCTTATTTTGATCTTATGAATGTACATTTTTTTAAGTTTTTGCAGTATTTTGTATGTCAAGCGATACCATCAATCCATCAAGTTAGATGTTAAAAGTCATTTAACGGTCTGACTCAGTTATTTCTATATGCATGAATTTATTTCACTTTTATTTTCTTAATAGAAGAAATTATTTTGCTGACGAAGTTTCAGGAAGTCCTCTAGCATCTTCGCAGCTTTTTTGAAGAAAGAGAGAATTTTCCAACAGCCAGTGTTTAAATATCTGTTAAGAACCTGCTTCATAAGAAAAGGAATAAAGTGATTTTGTCTTTGAAAAAGGCTTCCCCTAGATTTTTGATGGGGAGCATATTTGCTGTAGGAACTTGTTCAATTTCATTCTTGCATATTCACTCCCCATTTAATACAAAATGTTTTCTTGTTTGCAACACGAAGCAGGATCTTGTCACAGCACTGCAAAAGGAGAATACATAGTGGGCTTGGCATTCCCTGACAATATGCTTTCATTAAAACTTTAAAATGTAAATGTATGGAGAAATGCATGTCATATCCCATCATAGAGTTTCACAGCTATTGCGTTCATTGCCACTACTGTGTGGCAGAGTTGCTCTTCTCTTAATAGCTTGTTTGCCTTGTAAATGTAACTATATACAGCAAGTTATATTTGGGAGTGAATGTTTTGCGAACCTCAGCTAATCAATAGGAGCTCCAGCTCCATTAGACCATTAGCAGTTTAAATTAGTAACCAGTGGCTATCAGATTTTTAACCTTGCAATTTTTCTCCCCCCCACCACCCAGGGTTCTTAAACTTCTTTGCAACACTATTTTCAGGTCTCTACTCAGTTTCTTATCAAAAAGAGTGGGTGGATTAGAATCCAGATAGATGAGAAATGTTAAATGGAAATTGCTCAAGTACTGCTTTGACTATGGACAGAAATTTGTTAATTAAAAGCAGTGGAGAACATAATCCTTTTCTGAATCCACATGGCTATGACAGTTCCTGTACTTGGGAGGTATGGGACATGCTTTAACCAGTTGCAGAGCTATTTAGATGGATCAGAAAATATGGAGAGATTACACTGGTGAATCCAATTCCAGAAGTATCACATCATCCCTCCTTTTGCTTTTAGTTTGTTATTTTATTGTTAAATACTTGAAGCATAGTCTATCATTTGGAACATATGTTAATTGCAAAATAATGTAAGAGCTCATTTTGCTGTCAGAAACACTACTTTTTTGGTCTGATAGTACACAGCAATATGCCTGACAACAGCATTATCAGTGGTTTGGAAAATATTTTCCTTCTACAGCTTCTTCAAACCGGCCTTTCCAAAGTCTTGTTCAGAGGTCACAGAGACAAGCCTCATTTCATGCCAGAAATTCATATATTCTTTGGTAAGAGAGGATAACCACAGAGCCCACTTGCAGAACCTATCCTAGGCTATTTTTTCTTTGCATACAGGAATGTCACTGCTCTGTCCTTCACGGGAGATAGTGGTGGAAGGAGCTGGAGTTGTGTGTGCTTCAATGACAGAACTAGGAGACGTCATTTTACAACTAGTGCACTTCTTATTTATCTCCAGGTGTACTTTTAAGTCATGACTGTAAAACAGTTATTTCTGCGGTTGATATCTTCTTTTTATAGAAGTCTCTGACAGGAGACTGACGTCTCTGTGCTGTCATACCTGCATACCACAGGGGTACAGTAATAAAGCTTCAACAGTGTTAAGTCTCTGTGCTTCTTTGTGTTATTATGCCTTATTTTTAAAAGTATTTTGACATGACTTTTTTGGGGGTTTCATTTATGAGTTTGTTTTGGGGTTTTTTTTTATCTTCTCTTATGCTGGCCCAATCTCTCCAGACTTGCAAAATTATTGATTTTGTTTTCTTTTCTAATATTCTTTCTTAGATAATTTCTTTTGCTGATATAGTTCTTTTTCAGGATGACAGAGTATTACCTTTTTGGAGGCAAATGTTGACATCACTTAGTTATACCTTTAAAAATGGAAACGGTATATTACTGTCCTGATCCAAATCACTTTACAAGTACCATTGTAAACATCTTTGCTATAGACCATGACAAGAAATTAGGTAGTCTTTGTAAGTCTGACAAGAATGTCAAGCTGCAGTAGACATAAATGGGAAATCACCATTATTTTAGAGAAAAACTAATTTGCTGTCGTATCCAAAAATAGCTAGTTGCCAAAAGCAAATATTTCACTTAAGTAAAGGCTTTGAACCTTCTTTAAACAGAACTATTTTAAAGATTTTAAAGAAAAAAAGAGATATAAAATTAAAAATTTATAATTATCAATAAAGATATGACCTTCACTAAGAAAAATAATTTTTAAAACTCTTTAAAATATTTTCTCTAAAGAACTAGAGACACAAAATGCTATGTAAGAGACATAATTCCAGAAAAATAAATGCTATCCGTTATATTGTCAGTTGCTTGCTCTGCAATTATCTTGAATTAAATTCATTTGACTGAACGATCTAATCACCTAGACACCTGTTACAGTTAGTAGAGAAACAAACAGTTTGGGGTCATTGACTGATTTCATTTCATCCTGAAGTAAGTTGCCAAAATCAGCGCTATGAATTTATCCCTAAATGTTGTGTGTAAACATGAACCCTGTAGAGATTTAAAGACAGATGAGGTCAGTTTTTTAAAATTTCTCTGAGTGGTCTGTCTAAGTATTTCCAGCCTCAACAATTCTCTGACAAGCCTGTGAGTTCAATATACAGAATTAAAGTCATTACTTGCAGTGCTCTTCATTTAGAAATGTGTAAGGAATAGAATTAAATGGAGCGGAATGTTTTCAGTGATAGCAGGCAGAAGCCTTGATAGTCATTGCCATTGTAGTACCTTAACAAAAAGCATAATTGATGAACCTAGCATTTCAGTTATTCTTTAACAGTAATGTAAAGTAATATATGTGCTTTTATACCAGTTGACTACTTAATGACAAGTGATTTATATGTTGGTCATTACCTCCTTTGAAGCAGATGAAGGAGTTAGTTCTTAGGACATTTTTAAGAGCAAGCTCTCTGTTTTGACCTATTTTTTAGTTTGAGAAAAGAGCATTAAAATTAAATTTCATGCTGAAAAGTGGCACTTTTACCTTTGCTGCCTGCAAACATTGTCTTGCAGCCACCTGTGTCTGTCTTGTGTCTAACTTACTCTAAAAATGGGCATTTTTCTAACGGCTAGCCCAGAAAACTCAAATCTGAATGACAGGCTTGAATTCTTTCTTTCTTATGCATCATCACCAATTAGACATGAGTCAGACTAAATTGCTCAATCAGGTTTATGTGTTTTTCTCATTCTCTGAGGGATTTGCACTTCTTTAATGGTTTTCTCACAGATTTAATTTGTTTACTTTTTCTGCATGGAAGGGAGTTTGCTTTATTATTAGCCTCTAGATGTTGTGACTGGGATGGAAGGAGCTTTACTGAAATATTTTTTGAATTTTCTTCCAAATTGCACCTTACTGGAACATTACTCCAAAGGGTATGATTTTTATCTGTGAACCTCAGTGGCAGCACCATCCTGTCCAAGCCCCATCTTCGTGACACCTTAAGGCACTTAACACCTTAGGTCTAGCTGGGTGTCTTTATGTGCCAAGGATGCTGGGGACGGGATACCTTGGTTGCTCTGTTGCTCTCAGTTTTATATGTTTGAATACACTGCTTCCATTCTTTTTGTCTCCAGGGTGAAGAAGATTTTAGCTTTCAATGACAGCAACAATAGCCATAACGATTAAAAAAAAAAAAAAAAAGAAATGAAAAAGGGAAGAGAAAAACAATTTCAAGTATAAATTCTAAAAGAAAAATCAACGAGCCTATGGAATTTCAAAGACCTATAGATTTCCAGTAAATGCCCTAGATAATATTTATTTCACAGAAGAATACGATCAACAGCCTGGAATTTATAGAAGACTCAATCCATTCTTTTTTTTTCTGGTTGTTCTGCCTTTGGGAGCAGGGGAGCAGTCTGGAAAAGACTGCAGCAGATGAGTCCAGAGAATCCTTTAGAAACACAGCAATGAGCGAAATATATCAGCATTTTTCTACTGACAATATGCAGTAGGTGATCTTTCTCAAAAGTCTGTTACACAGTACTAAAAAGACATACGAAAAGCTTAGCATGCCCATGGGACTCGGGAGCCAGATAATTTCTCCCAGTGAGTTCGCATCCATAAGTTAAGGGCTATATTCTGGATGGTAGCTTTGTTGGTATAATAAAGTCTCATAAAAGAGAAATATATAAAACTAGATCCATTACCATGGAAATAGTGAAAGGTCATTTCCATGGAAACCATGGGAAGCTCTCATGCTATGATTTTGAGGAAGCCTGCCTTTGAAGCTGCAATGCATTTATACAATGAGCCTTGTTTTAAATTAAATTAAATCTATATATGTAAAGTGATAGACATTTTGAAAATTATAACTTGGTACAGCCATTTGGTGGAAAAAGAGTGAATATCAAATCCAGATGTGCTGCTCATTTTGGCTACGGGGAAGCTGTTTGGTATCTTTTTGTGCCTAGTGCTGTAAATGGCTGAGATTTCTTACTGAGAACAGTAACTTTTTAGGATTCAGGACTATCATTTTAGTTTTCCATGGTTTCCTTTCTAAGTCTGATGCCAGAACTTCAGCCTCAGGAGAACGCTTTCTAGTAGATATGCATATGTTCGTAATTTGAGAGCTCATTCAGGCACAGTGATGAGAAAATTTCAAGGAGCTACCTTTATGAAGAAATTCTATAAAATTAGTACAAAGAGTGAGGTTCTGTAGAAAAGTCTGTGGAATTCTGTGCAAGCTAATATATCCTCAATTTTTGTTCCTTAGCATCCATCACCACAATCTTTTCTGATTCTTTTTCTCTAGACAGTCCCATATGTAGTTCTTTTTAGAGATTTTTGAATAGTGTTTTGTAAGAACAACATAGACAATCAGCTTACAGAAGTTGTAAAAAAATCTTATCTGAATAAATAATTCCCTAGTGTGATTTTTTTTCACAGTGAGAATGTACTGTTTTTATAATGCAAGAGTGGAAAGATAGATGAAAAAATAAGAACACTAAGGTATTTAAAGGTGGAAGACACACACACCCTACCATCATTGTGGATTTCCAAGCAAATATAAAGTTTACTTGCAAAATCTTTTAAAGTTTTCTAAACTAGCTTTAAAAAGTAAATCAACTTCAGGATCCTCGAGCACTGGAGGGCAAGAATCCTTACTTAAAATAATTTACATAAAATCATAATGAAGGTTGGAGCCAGACTACTTTCTTTTTCTCTTATCTCATCAGAAGCACTGAAGCAAAAGTCAGAGCATCTACTTTTACATATCTGGTTTAGATTTGAAACAGCAGTAAGCTTTCAGACATCCTACTCCCCAGGGTTGCCTACGAAGTCAATGGGCAGAGTTAGTGAGATCTAAGGTTAGGCAGACTCTGCACTACAGGTCTTGCCCACAGAAGTATTTAGGAGTCTATGCCCCATTAAGTCATTGGAATGCAGTCACTTAAATGTCTTCCCCAGCCTGACTATGCAAGTACTTGATTACAGGGGAAGCCCAGTGCTGCAGCCTGGGAGGGTCACCTGAATAACCCTTTATTTTAGGAACAGCAGTAGCTGTAGGGCTGTGGCTGCATTTTTCTAAATGAGGTTCTAGATACTGTCCCTAAGTTCTTTCCTGTCAGGATTTCAAAATGCTTCCCAAACATTAAGACTTTTACCTTTTTATATCTGAGTGAGTTGAGGATCAAAATGTGTTAAAGCCAGCACGTCTAAATTTCCACTAATTCAATGGTTTATCAGTACTCACTTTGAATAAGCTTGGGCCTGGCTTCAGTCTCAGAGTCTGGGAGTCTAGGACAGGGAGTTCTTGCTAAAAATAGTATCTGCTTGCATCTGCATTAACTGAAAATCCATTTAAGTTGTTTATCAGAAGTTTTTTACAAGTGGGAAGGAAGAAGTGATATACTGATCTGATGTACAGGTCACTCTGAATAAGGTTTTCCTTACTTGACATCCTGCCTTTCAAGGTGCGGGTAAACTGAAAGAGATAAATGAAAACATGGTGAGTGTTCTGCATTATTTGTCATGTCAGGGGGACAGCCTTTTTTGGAGTCATCAGACACTTTATCACAAAGTCTGGTACATCCATGCAGTTTAGACTTTGAAACGGGAGATTTTTCAGTCACCAAATAGTCTAAATGCATACAAGATTTAATTTTTTTTTTTTCATTGTATGCACATGTGTAATTCTTTCCACCTGGGAAAGCAAATACTTGAACTCATACAATATTTAATTTATTTTAATTTAGTTCAGTGATACTGTCCAGGAGATCTCATTTTTTTGGCCAGTCCCAGATTGGCCAGATGAAGAGGTATGGATGCTTATGTTATGTAGAAAGTCTACTTTACTCTTTGATTGACTGAAGGATATTACTAAACATTGGAATGTTGGTTTGTTGGGTTTTTTTTTTTTTTTGCTTCTTCCTCACTTCTGCTAATTTCTGTTGCTGAACAAAGATACAGATCTTGATAGCAGAACATTCTTTTGACATGAGACCACTATGATGGGTCTGCTGAGTAACATTTACGTTGGAAATCTTTCAGAAAGATCCCATCTCTACTCACTTGTCTTGGTTTTATATATGATACAGAAATCTCCTTTCACTTTTTAATTATTTCAGGTGTCAGTACAATCCTATGGCATTTATCAGAAAGTGCCCTGCTTTATAGATATTCAGGAGATCAAATAAAAATATTTTAAAATTAATTTAACAGCAAGTAAAAATCTGTCTAACTTTTGTGTCTTATATCTGTTTTCTTAAGTTTTGTTTCTCCAGTCTTCCCCACTGAGAAGTTATGCTCAAAGTTTTAATTTTTTTGGCAGGAAAGTTATGAACTGCACTCAACAGAATGTACACCTATACTTTTTAATTTATTTATGTTATTTAATAATTTACTGTTGCCAAGAAACTGTAAGTTATTTAGCAAGTTTTCTTCACATTTGGCCAGGTCCGGAGCAAAGTCACGGAAAGACTCGGAGAAGTTTCAATGGCTTTGGAATAAATTAATTTCATTTATATACAGCTAGGAATATCAGAGAGCTGATTCATGTCATGAACATGAATCAATCCTACAGCAAATATTGCAGTTAAAGAATTTCATTGCAGAAGTGTTGCAAATGAAAAAAAACTTGTAAGTCAATTGAGATGGAGGGGATAGGAAGAGACACACTAATGGGCATATGTATAGGGTTCCCTTTGTGTCCTTCCATGACCCAGTTTTTAAATATGTAGATGACTTTCTAATTTTCTCTAAATTATTTCTATTTCTAAATCACAACTCAGCTACTTCTAACCTTCCCTGCTCCCTCCATCCTTTTTTTTTTTTCCAGCTAGGTTTTTAGAAGACTAAATTTAGTACAGTGAGCCAGCAGCTAGCAATGGTCAGCTGGCCCAAGCCACCCCTGACTCCTATCATTTGTAAAGGTAGGACTTTAAGCAGCATTCTTCTGTATTTTCCAGCTATTAAAATAAGGAACAAAGCAGGACCAGACTCATTTGGTTTAACCTTATGGGTCCAGTCCCGATCTTTTGCAGATTTTCTCAGTGACAATACTTATACCATGATATACTTTTCACTTTTAGTATTTGGAAGTACTAAATCTGTTCCTCTGTTTATTAATTTTTAAAGGATATGATTAATAAATGCATAAAAATGGGTCTGCATTTCTAAAAGAATCATTTTCATCAAAGGAAGTAGGCTATGTCATTTGATATCATTACAACTGATAGTGTTTAATTGACATTTTTGAGATAAAAAGAAAAAAATATAGTTTTAAATTATTAAAATGGGTCAAATGGTAATTTGGTGGTTCAAGCTCAAGAACAAGAATCATAACAGTATTTCTTTGTATATATTCTGCTCTTGATGATTTGAAAGTGGGAAATTGGAAAATATAAGTTTGATTTCTTTAGAGGATATTTATCTGCTGAAAGGGCAAGCAAAAGGTTATCCTGAGATGACATTTTTGAGTATTATATGAAAAGAGAGATGATAAGGATTGTAGAAAGAGATGCAAGGAGTGAGGAAGCTTTATTAAAAAAAAAAAAAAGGATAAAAGTGAAATTGTCCATCATTTCAAAATTTCAGAAGAATATATGCTAAAATGTCAGAACAAAAATGCTCATTTTAATTATTATTTGTCAGTAAAAGAGATTAAATGTACCACCACTCAGTATTTTTATTATCTGATTTAGTGTTTTGATTACAGACAGTGTTTATATCAACAATAACTTCAAGAGTGTACTGCCACAGCCAGGTCCCATGTGTCTTGCTCTCTGCATTTGCAGAACATTTTACAGCATTGATGCCAATTCTACAGACAATGCCTTTTAGCAAATTAAAGAAAGTTGTATATGTGTTTCAAGATCAAATCCCCAGTTGAGAAGTAACTCAGGAAACCAGAGACAGAATGTTGGGTATGTCAGATGGTAAACAGAAGTGTAGGAAGCTGCAGCCAGTAGAGAATTTTAAACTAAGAGCTGTCCTCGGTCTGTATTGTATCATACGAATGTCAAAAGTGCTATAATTGTATTGGAGCTCAGAGAAGACTGGCCTTGAAACACAAAAGTTTATAAAAAATTTTTGAGTGGAAGGGATAATGAAAACCAAAAGAAAAAAGCAATGGTCATGCCAACAGAAAAAAAAAAAAACTAGCCTCACTCACTCTAATATAATTTTTCAATTTTTTAATTTTCATAATACTTTTTTCTGATAGTAATAATAAATATACATGGAGTACATCTCTTTGTTAACAGCTGTGGTAATTGATATACTATTCACAAAAAGCCAAAGAATCTCAAGTCAATTCAATCCCTCCAACTCAAAAAATTACCTGTAAATGGACAGTCATAGTGTGGTCAGTCTGTGAAAGTGCAGTTCTTGCTTGTTTGTCTACAATACTAACCACCCTGTCAGTGCTAAAACAAGTGGTATGAAGTATAAGATGATAATATAATCAATAATAATGCAACATATAAGACTCACTGCTTTCATCAGTGAAAAATCTGCTGAGTTAATAAACTGTAGCAAGCTAAATTTGGTGCTTTTTGTCCTTTCACAAATATAAATATAGGATGCACAATGAGTTTTTACAGGATTCTGAGGATAAAATCTTGCCAAAGATGC
Source organism: Atrichornis clamosus (assembly GCA_013400975.1). Lineage (NCBI taxonomy): Eukaryota > Metazoa > Chordata > Aves > Passeriformes > Menuridae > Atrichornis > Atrichornis clamosus. Next base: position 4,665 of record WBMZ01012146.1, on the reverse strand, counting down.
TTTCAGGTCCTTTATGAGTCACTAGCATTGCTGTGCATGAACTATATAGCAAAGAAGTACATTTATTTACTGCTTTATATAGTTTAATTATTCCTTCAATACTTAATAAACAGAATAAGAACCACTAAGAAGTTTATTTTGTTGGGTATCCCCTATCTTAATAATTTTATTTATTTTCACTTTGAGAGGTTTTTTTTAAAATCTTTTTACATTCTTGTAAGAAAGCATTTATTTACCAGGTTTTACAGTTATGGCATAACTGACAAAGTGACTAAACATGTAGGAAATTAGTAATCCCTATCTTACTTTTTTATTATAGATCCTTATGTATAATAACCTTGTAAAGAACATGCTTTTAAAATCTGTGTGGGGTGGGGACATGTATATGTATATAATTTAAGTGAGATAATATATTTGGTGTGGCTTACGTTTTATGTGTTCAGGTAAGTAAATTGCCTACCTTTTTGTTTCAGAAAAGTGTTGCATAGTTTTGTTTGACAAAATTCTAGCTCATCTCAATGATGTTGCAGATTTTGTTGTGCATGCATTCTCTCTGTCTTCTAAATACTGAAGACTTTAAACCCCTTTTTTGTTGTTTTTATTTTCAAGAGGGAGCAACAGCTATCACGTTCCCATTGATAATAATAGAGATTGTGTGTATGACTGCCGTGGGAGCTGGCATACTGGTGCAACACATCTATCTAGATCATCCAAACGGCATTCAGAATCCTCCCAGAGTATGTTGGATCCATGTCCAATCCCAATTACACAGTGCAATCAGATTGTTATTACTAACTGTACTGGAATCACTAACTTTTTGGAGTGTTTAGCTGAGAAGTGTATAAAGAGCTAACATATCTTTGTAAATAAGCATTAGAATTACTATATTGGGGATATTTTGCATCCTTCCTGGTAATTGTTTTCATTTCCATCACCCCAAGTTGCACACAAAATATTTTAGAGAGATAAGATTGCTGGTAATATGATCAGAAAAAATTACTCTGAAAAGCCTGTAAATTCACGTAATTCTTCTCAATGACTTTCCTGCCAGTGCCAGTAGAAAGTCAGAGATGTCTTTTCCAATTGCCAACTCTGTGAATACAATATCTGAAAATCCATGTTTTTGACTTTCACATTTCTCTTACCAATAAAAATTCTGCAGCTCAGATGTAGATAAATCATTTTGCTGATGGTGCATAAGGTAAAACAGAAATTCAGCTCACTTTTAAATGAGGAGTGATTCTGATCGAGGTGAAAACTTGGTATTTATTGTTAAAGGAGACTGGCCTGACTCTTAGGATGCCTGGACAGATAGGTCCTCATGAGGGGGAAGGACAAGAATTGGTCAAGCAATGACTTTTCTAAATTTATTTTTAAGTATTCAGTGAAAAATACCTGGCCTTAAGCCTGCTGAAAAGAAGAAGATCTGCTCTAATTCCAGCAGGCTTTGAATGTTGGGCTGATTAAAGATTACAAAGCACTTACTTCTCAGTTCTTGTAAGTACATTTATGAGAGTTTCTAAGGTTCTGCATGTACAATATGTACCATTATAATACCCTGCTGAGACAAGACACTTTGAATCTGTCCTTCATCATACTTACTCTGACTGTGCAGATGTGAGGTCTAGTTACCACCTGGTCTTGCCTTTTTCAACTTTAGAAACATATTCATTATATTTTCATCTTAATATATTTCAATTTCATTATTTTGTGAGAAAATACATTTTGAAATCTAAATTGTCTAATAAATGCACAAATTTTTTTTCATGCCCTTGACTTGAAAATCTGTGACTTGAGTGCATAAAGAATGTGTGAAAGGCAAAAAGTCCTTATAAATAAACCTTTATGCTTCAAAAATAGTTTGATGGAATCAAACGCTTCTTTGAAATAAAGCTCAAATATGCATTTGATACAACGATTTTTAATGATAGAGTCCATGGGTGTCTTGAGACATCCCATTTTCCGCTTCTTGGCAGTTTATAACAACTGATACTATGTAAGTCAAATCCATCAGAGGACACCTTTCTGCAAATTTCTGTGTTCTGCTGTTGTAGAGCTCCCTAAGGGCTCTGGAGACACAGGAGGAGAGATGTTTATTACGGGCTTCATTTATTGAAGAAAACAGCTCTCGCATTTAGGGGGAGGATCACAGAGACGCAGTGAAACTTGGAGAAATCCCTCAGCTCTAGATTTTAAATCTCCCAAGCTTGCTTATTCTTTTATTTGTCTGTCATTGTGCACGGAACAGCATGACCACTGTTTGCCTCCCGAGCCACGGCTGCTGGCGGCGGGGGATAAGCGAGAGGCCCAGAGCAGCAGAGGGGAGGGGAGGGAAGGATGTTTACACTGACCCAGTCTGCTTGAAGTTCATGCAGAAGGAACTGCTATTCTAGATGCACAAAAATGTTAAAAGGGAGGATTTCTTGTCATCTGATGGGGAACTTTCTTAACTTCTGCCTCGCAGAGGGAGAGATTTTCCACCTCCCTCCAGCTCCACTGGATTTTCTTTGGCTGAAGCTGAGCTGGTCAGCTGGCTGGCCCTGGGGAACCTGGTAAAGTGTTAAAACAGGCCAGGTCTGTGACCCGGTGAGCAGCTGGTGAACTTTCTGCTCAGCATGGGCAGTGGGGCTCATTGCTTCTTGGTTGCAGGCACTCCTCCCTTCAAAGCAGTGTTGCCTTAGAGTGTTCAGGCTGCTCTGAAAATGCAAAAGCAGAAAGTCCCTGAGGCCTTCTGGAGCTTCACTTCCTTCGTTCCTAATGATTGATACAGATTTTGGAGCAATTGGCAGCGGGCCGCCTTTGGACCACGTGCTTCAGTTTTTTGGGAGTAGCACACCTTTGAATGGACATCCCAGGAAGTTGAGTGGCACACGCTGTGTCAGTCTTCAGAAAGGTATAATTCACTTTTCCTTAGTCACTCAGCAACTTCAGTGGGCTCTTATCATGCCTCCTGGACACCCAGCAGCATAAACCCACAGCAATTGCTTTACTCCCCAGCTGCACCCTGATTACTGCCCTGGGCGTGCAAGTGAGAGAGAAAACCCTGCATGTAATCTCACGGATGCTTCGGTTGCAGCTCGGCCTTTTGTTTCTTTGGGTTTCCAAACTTCATGTGTAGAATATGTTGGTGGTTTTTTTCTCATATGCTAATTTATGTAAGTATGTGAAGTTCTACTCAGGTCAGCTCCTACACAAGAACCATGTTCAGGGTGGAATCATCTCACCTAAGCCTCATTGTCTACAACAGAGATATTACACCTGAGCTCTGTATATAGTTGTAAAGAAACAGAGAACAGGGTGTCACAAGCCATTTGACATTTTTAACAGCACAAGATGACCTACAATTCCTTGTTTTGCTCCACCAACTAAGCATACTAATGCTTTGGCAGGCTAGTATTTCTTGTGGGATCCGATTATTTGGATTTGATGCATTTGATCAGAGAAGGAGCTGGTTCAGTGTAACACATGTATGTCATAACACTACCCCCCAGGGAATGTTAATTGCTTCTACATAAGAAAGTTTAAAGTTGTTTGTTTGTTTAAAAAAAGGTGTCTATAATCTAGAGCAGCTATGTTATATGAAAATGTTTTCCTTTATAGCATGCATGATGTTTAAAACTATGCTACTAAAACTAGTGGTTTTATAAACAAGCACAAGTTTTTCCTCAAAATGGATCTCTTTTTTTGTCCCTCTGTATTTATTTCTTTTCAAGCATATTTGTATCTTTCATACCTGACTGTGTATTTTATTTGCCTATGGTTTCTTTCTCTGCCAGTCTAATCTGTCTAACCTATTTTAGGCTTTTACAGCAGGCTTATCACTTCAGTATTTAGGCATTAAATGCTTCAGTGCATTTCTGAAGGCTTTCATTTTACTTAAATGCCTTTGAACACACTTAGGAAGTGTTATTAATTAGAATCAGCGGCCCAGTACAACTTCAGGTACTAATTAGGCATTGCCCTTCCGTAAATTCCTTATAACTTTCCTACAAACAGAACATTTTAGCTAACTCAATAATTTGGAGATGGAGAAAACCATTTTATGTTCTTTTGTCAATCTTTGCTGCATACATATTAGATATGACATAGTGCTTATTTGTAGAATGCAGCCATAAATCTTAAAAAATAAAGTTGTTTTGCCAATTATTGTCATTAAATTCAGAGGGAATTTAATGAAGAGACTGAACTTTAAAAGCGGTCATCCAATGACAATTTAATTCTAACATTTTGTTTCCTTTCATGTACGGTATGGTTTAAAGGGTTTATTTGTTTGTTAGTTTTTATCTCTATTACCTCATAGGAATAACTTGCCTAGAGTATTTTGAACAACATTTCCTTCTTCAAAACAGTATGATTGTACTTATACAAGTCCTGTAATTTTTGAGCTGAAAACTCAATAATAGGACGGTAAATATAATGCCCAGCCTTTTATGTGAGTACGACACATAGTTTGGTGCATCTGGTATTATATCAGCGTTTCTAGCACAAAGCCCAGTGATCAAGAATTTCAATATCTCAGAAAACACCTTACTCTGTATTGAAAGCTGGGAGCTCTGAGAGCTCCTTACTTCACTGGAAAACCAAACTTCGTTTGCCACTGCAGGGAGGGCTACAGCGCTGGTGTGTGGCCTGTGCCCCCGCAGGGCCCTGTGAGTGGCGGGCAGT
>WBMZ01012145.1:0-14928 GCA_013400975.1 Atrichornis clamosus | reverse complement strand
CACATCCCTGTGGCCAGCACTGATTCCCAAGGGCTGGCAGCGAGGTACTGCTGGAGTAGGATTATGTAGCTTAGATCAATCCCCAGGTCCTTTTGTTTCCTCAAACCCCTCCCTGCCGGATGTGGGGCTGCCAGAGCTCCCCAGGAAAACCCTAGTGCTGCCTCCTGGCATCCCAAGGCTGTGTAGAAATGCCCAAGACTATTTCCTTCCTGTACCTGGACGCTGCAGGCCACAGGAGGCCTTTTTTATCTTTCCCCACAGGACTCGGGGTGTATCTTTGGGTGAACATCGGTGCTGAGGGGAAGAACTGGAAAGGAGGAGGGTGGTGGGTGTCAAAAAAGGGAGCTCATCCAGGAGTTGGGCTCCGGACTTCTTGCACTCTAAACGAGAATTGCACACCCAGACTAATGAGCTGTAGTGCACTGCTCCTCCAGGGATGTGGGACAAGGCAATAAGGGCTGACGATCCGCTCCGCATCCTGGGAAAATGTTCCACCTCCCCACGCCACTCCGCTTTTTTCCTTACCTCTCCGGGTCTGCAAAAGCTGGAGAACCCCAGGTGTGTCACACCTGCCGCGGGGCTATCTCTCAGTCCCTGCCTGGGGCATTGAGCTGCTCCCGAGAGAGAAGCAGGGGTAGGGCTGGGGTTGCCCTGGCTGCCAATGACCCTCCCGTATCTGCTCCTCCCGGGACCCCCAGACGTGGGCACCCCCAGGACCCCCAGCGTGTATATCAGGGCGTTGGGTAAAACCTGCCGCTGTGAGCAGGACTCGAACTTGCAGTGAATGATCCTGTCGGACTTTGAGTACTGACGCCTTCACCCCTCTGCCATCACAGCCCCGGCCCCCGCAGTGGGGGGACACTCCTTCTCCCGGGCCCAGCCACGTTGTGTTTTCCAGAGAAGCAGGGGAGTTGCCGGGGTGCCCCAGCCCAGAGTTGGGGTGCGGAGTAAACTGTGCACCCCGGCTCGTTGGTCTAGGGGTATGATTCTCGCTTAGGGTGCGAGAGGTCCCGGGTTCAAATCCCGGACGAGCCCTCCTTTTTGGTACCCACCGCTGGCCATGGATCATGTCGACCCACCGCTGCACAGATGGGCTGACATTCCCCGTGGCCAGCTCTGCCCCGGCCTGCTCTGCAGCCTGCGGCCACAGCGATGGCAGAGCTACACTCGGCCCCTTACATGGGGTCTGTGCCCAGAACACCACGCCCCTGCTCTGCCCCACAGTTATTCCCCCCGTTCCAACCACCAGCCCTGTCCGGTGGCACCTGAGGGACACCCAGTGCCTGCAAAGCCGTGAACCCCCTTTCCCCAGCCTAAGGCAAGGATTTTCTCAGATTGAGGAAAGTGCCAAGGCAGAGGCTGTGCCAGGGGGATGTAGCTCAGCGGAAGAGCGCTTGCTTTGCATGCAAGAGGCCCTGGGATCAACCCCCAGCATCTCCATGTCCTTTTTGCTTTCCCAGACCTCTCCTTGATGCGTGGGGCTGCCAGAAAACCCCAGGCCCCCCAGAAAATTACTGGCGTTGCCTGCGGGCATGGTTGACCTGCGATCGCCTCCAGGCACCCGCAGGCAGGCAGCGAGCAAATACCCACAGAGATTTCCCTCCCTGCCCTGGTGCTGCGGGGTGTGGAGGCAGCCGGTGTCCCTTCCCCAGGGCTCTTGGGGTGTCTCTTGGGTGACCATCGCTGCTGGGGGAACCAGCCAGAGAGAGAGACAAGACTGTCTGTCACCTCAGGGCAGTGCAGGGGGGCAGCAGGGCAAGGGGAGGGGGCAGCATGTCCCTGCAGGGCTGGGGACCCCCAAACCTGGGGGCAGCCGGTGCTGCTCATGGGATGTGTTGGGCTCCCTGTGCCAGGGGCTTTAGTCAGCACCGGGGGTGCTCCCAGCAGCAGCAAGAGATGGGGTTTGTGGCTGGGGGACCCCAAACCTGGAGCAACAATGTGGGACAGGGGGAGAGAGGTGGGCAGAGAGTCAGGAATTTTCAGGAGCATCCAGTGGCAGTGGAGAACAGTGGGCGCCATGGCTCAGCTGGTCAAAGCGCCTGTCTAGTAAACAGGAGATCCTGGGTTCGACTCCCAGTGGTGCCTGGGCCTGGGGGGCTTTTTTTCCTCCCTGTCCCAAGCTGGGGGCACTGTTGGGGGGTTTTGTCCTGCCCTGAGTAGTGACACTCTGTCCCAGGTGACTCTATTCTGGGGGTAAAACTTTCCTTCTGCCTTCTCTCCCTTCTCACAGTGGACAGATGGCCCAATCTGCCTTTTGAACACAGAGTGGGACATGTAGAGGGGCAAGTGAATAACAAACGCCTGCTTGCCTCCCTGCCCCGCTGTGACAGGGACTGCCAGGACACCCTGAAGAACCAGCCCTAGGTCTGCCGTCTGTGGTCAAAAAAACAAAAAAAAAAATCTGCTTAAAAAGAGGCAGCCGCGGGGGACGAGGTGGCCGAGTGGTTAAGGCGATGGACTGCTAATCCATTGTGCTCTGCACGCGTGGGTTCGAATCCCACCCTCGTCGGGTTCGCGGGGACCTCTCTCCCAAAGGAAAGCTTTTGGTGCAGCCCCAGTATCCTCCTGTTCTCTGTGTTTTGCTCTGCCGTGTTAAATACACACCACATCTGCCTCTGGATTGCTGCTCATAGCGGGTAAACTTTGTTCCTGGCTGCACGGGGGCGGGTGTGGCCCCTGGGAGTAGGGAGGCATCACAGTCACCCTGCCAGCCTCACTCCTGCCATCCCATCACCTCTTCTCCAGCAGCACTGAACTGTGGGCAGTGAAAGGTCAGGATTGGGCATCCCTGTCGTGCCAACTGGAGTGAAAAGCTGCCCTGAATGTCTTGCGGAGCCACTGCCGTGTCCCAGAGGTGCTTGTCCTGAGGATGGCAGAGCTGCCGTGTGTTGGTAGCTCCCTCCTGTGTCTGCCGCAGCGCTCACGGTGGAGATTCCTAGAGGGAGAGGGTGACCTATGTCAGCATGAAGAAGAAAGAGGTAAAACTACCTCTGGAATCTCAGTGGTCTTGCAGAGCGGAGAGCCCTACATTTGGCAGTGTCCGTGCTTCGATACACCCGGGGTATCACACATCATGCCAGCCTTGCCAGTGCCTTCCCTATTCCCTACTCTCTCCTCTTTCCCATTGATGAGGATGGGGCCAAGCAGTGCCATGGCTTCAAGGCAAGGTGAGGATGCTCAGGCTTAGCTGCTTACACATGTTTGGCCTTCCATGTGGACACATTTCCTTCCCATGCCTTGGGGAGATGCCCCTGGGGACCAGTGGGGAGCTGCTTCACTCCGTCAGCTTCTCCCAAGACAGAAACCATGATCAGGCAGCAGGGAAACACTGGCCTCATCCCATTCCACTGCCAGGAGATGCTGTGGTGCTTGGCCAGCTCTGCCATCCTGGAAAAGAGGGATGTCCCTGCCTGGACAGTCAGGTGCCCTACAAGGGATATGTGGGAGATTTCCTGGGGAAAAGGCATGGATTTGGGTCCAGCCCTGAAGACAGACCAACTTGCAGCTGGAGGTGGTGAAATGGGCCAGGGTGGTGGGTGCAGGGGGTGGTGGTGCTTGACAGGGAGATGCTGTCACAGGGTGGGACCCAGGGACTTGCAGGGCACAGGCAGCCGGGAGAGGAGCCCCGCTGACTCCCTCGGGACACCCTTCAGCCCTGCCCTGGCACACGCATGTCCCTGTCCTGGTGAGCCCTGACGAGTCCCCCTGAAGGGAATGTGCCAGTGTCAATGGTGCTGTGGAGCATCAGCCCACCCAGGGACCTGGCAATTATAGGGCAGCATGGAACTGGATGATGTGCAGCCCCGGGACAGCACCTGGCAGCTGGAGCCTGGCTCTCCCCAGTGGCACCGGCTGGGCTCTGCTCCCTGGGCTGCACACAGTGGCCCCGGAGCACCTCAAGTCTGCCCTGACAAGGACACAGGCAGCCAGGATGCTCCGTGGCTGGGTCTGGCTGCATCAGGATTCTGCCTCCTGGCACTGGGGTATCCCACTCATCCATCAGCCATCTGGGAGTGGTCTCTGTGTGTCCTGCTGCTGGGAGGCAAGCCCTGGGCCAGCACCCTGGATGCAGACATTCCTTGAGCATGGGATGCTGTGGGTCTGTTGCTGCTCCAAAATGTGTCCTTGCCTTTGGCTTTCAGGGGAAATTTTAGGACAAGGGCAAGCTCCCGCCCTCCTGCTGGTCTCAGACACATCCAGCCCTTGGGTTTTTGGAAATCAAAATGCAAAGTGGGGAAATTGGAGTTGCAAAGTGCTGCTGGTGCTGGTGATGAGAAGGGAAGCACATGGACTATTGATCCTCATGTCCTTACATGCAGGAAGAGGCATGGCTGAGGTGGCCACACATCCTGGATCTGTGCAGAAGTTAAGAAAATAGGTCTGACATGTTTGGTTTGGGGAAATTTTCTCAGGTTTGAGGTTCCTCCAGAGAAAGTCATGTCTCAAGCAGAAAATGCTCATTCCCTGAAATGAATAGGGGTTGGAAAACCCAGTCTTTGTCTATCTCCCAAATGTCTGCTCTTTCCCCTATGGTTTTCCTTTTTATTTTTTTAATTCATTCATTATACAAATCTGATTTGACTTCCTGATATATGCCTTTTGTTTTCCCTGTCCCCTTTTTCAGGAAAAGGACTTCTTTCAGTCCACAGATCTGCTCACATTCAAAACCATTCCCTCTCCAAGTGCCCTGTTGCATTGATCCCAAGCATCGCTGCATCCATGGATATTATCCTGGGACATGATGGCCCAATGTGAGCAGAACCTCAAGTACTTAAACTGGATTGCAAAATTGAAACACACAGTGAAGCTGCAATTCAGAAGATCCCAGCCTGTGCCTGGAAGCCTGGAAGGGAGTCACCCAGCAAGGGCTGTTTTCCTGAGAATATGGGAGTGCACACAGGCACAGAAAAAAAAAATAGGAAGCTGATTAGTGAAGGGGAAGAAACCCTGACTGGTAGAAGGGTTTAATTCTCAGGCTGTGGGTCCAAGGTGCACTTGTGGCATCAATTTATTATTCAAGAGTGGTGCAAAAAGCAGCAAGGTAAAGCGTGAACTAAAACCTCATATTTTCCTGCTCACCAAGTCACCATTTAGGAGATTATGATGAACCCAAAGCCTCCTACCTTACTCCAGGAGCTGTCAGGTTGCTTCTCCCTGAAGCACATGTCCTCTGCTGCACCTTGGAAATGCTGATTTTCTTTGTCCCCTTCCAGAACGATGTTAAAAAATAGCTGACTTTGACCCCAGAAGCTCGGAAAGGCTTTTCTGCCCTGGCAGGCAGGGCAGGAAGGAGTCTCTAGGGACCATTCAGTGCGAACAATCATGGCCAACTCATCCCAAGAACTAAAATGACCCCCAAAACCCCACAAGGCACATCTTTAACAGGGTGCTGACAGCCCCACACATGCATAGTACATGTGTCCTGGTACTGTCAGAGTTTATTCCAGGGCAGAAGATGTTTGTGCCTTCATCTGGGCTGTGCTGGTGTGAAATGAAAAGCCTTTTTCAAACTTTCCTTGCCCCTAGAGCCCGATGGCTCATCCCCCTGCCTGGGACCACATCATCAACTCCCTCTCCCCATTGTGGGGGTGATTCATGTTTAAGTGCAGGTTGGGATGTTTGGGACTGTTTAGGAGCTAACAGGCTTCCAGCAGAGTGATCCGGTGTCACACTGCAGCCTGTAATCACTGTAATTAGCCATGTCCTGACGATGTCACTCCGTCACGAGGAAGGACACCTGTGACCTTCTGGCTCGCTGCTGCTACGCGATCCAAAGAGCAGGATGGAAGGGCTCTTGGAAGTCAGATCCCTGCACAAAACCAGCCAGTTTCAGTGCGTGTCATCTGTGGGGGTGGACTTCAGAGCCCATGATCACTTTGGTTTTAAAACTGGATGTGCCTTCCAAGCAGGATTCATACAGCAGGTGTGGGCAATAATAATAATGGGAAAAAAAGGAGTATCCTCTAAGTGGATCCAAATGATTTGCTCATGCTGGGCTAGCTCAGGTCCCCGTGTCTGCACCGCTCACATCCAGCACCCTCACCCCTGCAGCCCCTCAGTTTTCCTGCTATCCACAAGGCTCCTGGTGCAGGCTTTAGCTCCAAATGGATGCTCCTTGCATTCAGTTTACATCCCCAGTCTTACCTCAGGTGCACTGAGGAGCTGAGTTGGTTCTGCTGAGAGGAAGGTGGGAATATGTCTGCCCTAAATTCTGCTGAAACACTCTCCTGCCTGCTGGCATAAAGTCACCTAAAACGTCCCTTGGCCTTAGGAAGGAAGGTAATTAATGCCTGTACCCAAATCATTTAAATCTTACTCAGTATTAAGTGGAAGCAAAACATGACAGATGAAAGAGGGAACTGTTTAATCAGCTGGGGGAGCTTTCCAGGAGAAAACTGCTGGTTGTTGGAGAGTTTCAGACAGAAGGCACGCACCTGCTCCCCCAGGGGGCTGGGCCACCCTATAAAACTGTGGGGACAGTGCCTGGCCCCACCACCTGCTCCAGCTGCCACTGCTGCTGCCTCCCTCTGGGTAAGTCGAGACGGGCTCCATCCCCTCCCCGCTGGGCTGTTGCCTGGTCCTCCACATGAATTCAAGGTTTGTTACCTGCCTCCCTTCCAGCTGCAGAGGACATTGAGGAAAGCTGTATCTCTGCCCTAAAACAAGGAGTGCAAGGGGCTGCAGGGTGCAGGGCTTGCAGGGTCTGCACCCACGCAGCCAGCTGCACCCTGTATGATTTCCCTTGCTGAAGGAGAAAAAAAAAAATTAGAATAGGGCATGCCTGGGTTGCAAGGATCAATGTGTCCCTGTTTATGGAAGGGCATCACAGGTCCCTTATATTTTGGGATGGGATAGCTCAGCTCACATTGCATTGATTCGAGTGGGTTTTGCCACAACTACCTGCATCTTGTGAGCCTCTTGCTTGCCAAAGGCTCCCTGTCAGCTCCAAGCAGGTCTGCTCTCTGTTCTCAGCACCTGGTGCCTTCAGCTTCACCAGGCCAACCTGCAGCTCAAACCAAATTCCCCTCCTCCTCCTGAGAGGTTTATGGGGCAAGGGAGGGGGAAAGCTTTCCTTTGGTGTTTCTAAACCATCCAAACTCACCCTCTAGCTCGCTCTCCCACACCTCTCATCACGGGAGCCGCTGCATGAGGGCTCAGCAGGGAGAGACCAGCCTCTGCCTTGCATTTACACCCCAGCTCTGGCTTTCAGGTCCACATCCTCGCCGAATAATGTCCTGCTACGACCTGTGCCTGCCCTCCTCCTGCGGTCCCCGGCCCCTGGCCACCAGCTGCAACCAGCCCTGCTTCCGCCGCTGCGGGGACTCCACCACCTTCATCCAGCCCCCCACGGTCGTGGTCACCCTGCCGGGGCCCATCCTCAGCTCCTTCCCGCAGAACACCGCCGTGGGCTCCACAGCGTCGGCGGCGGTCGGGAGCTACCTGCGGTGCTGCGGGATCCCGGTGGGCTCCGCTGGCCCCCGGGGGCTGGGCAAGGTGGGACTGCTGTGCCTGGGCAGCGGGCTGTAGGGGCGGCCCCGGCCGTCACCCCCTCCTGCCGGTGCCAGCTGCGTGGCTGGGAAGGACAAGCCAAGCACAGGACCAAGAGAGGGGAGCAGAACTAAGGAGATGCCTCTGGGTTTCCCAGCTGTTCCCCCAGGAGGATGGGAGTTGTGTGAGCTTGTCAGTCCAGACCGTGCCTCTGTACACCTTTCTCTCACTAAGTCTTTATATTTCCATGTTCTACACGGCATTTGCTGCTGGCTGGGCCTAAATGCTTCTAGCAGGCTGTAGATGGCAGATGACAGTCATGGGTGGTGGGGCAGAGGGACACCTTGTAGGGATCAGCTTGTCCCAGAGTGGGGTTTATCCATGTCTTTATTGAGCGCTGGAAACGCACTTATACTCTGAACTGGTTTACTCTCCTTCTCCTCATTAAAGACTTGCTACATCATAGCCTGAGTCTTCTGGTGTTCTTGTTCTGGAGTCCAGAGGGGTGACCTACTCTGGAGGCAACTTGTTGCTGCCAGGGAGGTTTGTTTTTTGTGTGAAATGGGGGTTTCTGCTGCCCAGCTCTTCCCTGTGCTGACAGAGGCGTGTGATTTGCTGTGACCAGCCTGAAGGCAACTTTCTCAGCCTGGAAACCTCTCCTGCATGGCAAGCACCTGCTTAGGGAGGAATTCCTGCAGGAGCAAACATATTGCCTGGTCCCTCGAAGAGCTGGGAACGCGAAGGTTTGACATTTCAAGACAGCATTTACCCTGCATTTTGCAGCGATTTGTTGGGGGGCTGAGCTAAGGAGGATGGGCGTGGAGTCGGAGAAAAAAAGTAGAAGTGGGATTCTTGGGTGGTGGGCTCCTTTGGATGGGCATCCTATGCCAAGCTCACCCAGTGTTTAATGGGTGACAATGAGGAGCAAAATATAAGAGAGAATAATTGCTTTATGGATAGGGGACACAGGTGTCTCTGGAAGATGTCAGGCATTGAGTAAAGCAAACTCTTTTCAAGATGCCATGTATCATCAGGCAGCTTTTCAGCTGATGGAAAGAGGAATAGGAGTATTTGCATAAAGTTTGTGAGTGATTATAATGAGGGATTATGCTGAGCCTGAAAGCATGTTGGTCTTCAAAAGCCTTTGACCAAGCTCAACTGGTTTTATTGCTCAGGAGATCTCTGCAGAACTGCTCTTAATTTGGAGAAAACTTACATAGCAATTGCTCAGCACCAGTAGAAGGGGGGTGTGGCTTCACATCCCTCTTCCAGGGAGTGCTCAGATATTTTTATGCCAGCTCTGGAAATTCTCTGCAGAGATAGGACGCAAAATTTTGAATAAAAAATTATGAAGAGCATTGGAATTCCAGCAAAACTTTTGCTGGGAAGCTGTAGGTCTCTGAGGCTTGTGCAACTGCCTTCCTCCAGTCTGCTGCATGGGGCAGTCCAGGATGGAGCAGGTGGAGAGAATAATGACGTTTTTGTGTAGCTTTTCACTGAATGACTCCAGTGGTGAGGTTATACAGAATTTTTTTTTCCCCCTGAAAATCCAGTGTCTCCAAAAATCTACGCATGTCCTTGATTTGACTTGAAAACTGTGATGCCTTAGTGCAGACAGTCAGGGAAATGAGGACCTCGGTGCCTGGCAGGGCTCCCTTGTCCTGAGGGACTGGGGACTCTGTCTCCCACAGGAGCCTTGACTCCAGCTGGGAGCTGTGCCTCCTTGGCTCCCAGCTCAAGAGCCATCCTAAATTAACCACATATCCCCCCCAAGCCAGCCCTTGCCCAGGGCAGGACCCCACAGACCTGCTGATCAGGCCCAAAATACAGGTTCCTGTAGAGGCAGCGCAGCCGAAGGCCCCAGTGAGAATCAGGGAGCTACCTAGCAAGACTGGGATGAAAAACAATGCTCAGCAGGTGGAAGCACAGGGAGGGAAATAGCTGGGTCCTGGGATTTTGTCCCAGCATTGTGTCCCTACGGCTTTCAAAAGCAGCAGGAGTATTTCTGAGCTCTCCTGGGAGTATAGCCCAGGTGCAACCCTCTGGTCATGCCTGTTGAGTTTTATCTCTGTGCTCACCTCCCATCTTTCCTCAGCTGCTTCATGACCTTGGAGGAAACCTTCTCCCTGTGGTCACTCAGTATCCTCAGGCTCCTGGGTACCTCCCCACCTCGGGGATGGATGGGATGGGAAGGAGGGGAGAAGTCATGATTTGAGGAAGAACAAGTAGAGAAGCACAGAGACTTGTGATGGAAAAGGGAATATTGCTGTCAATACCAAGTGCGTGGGACCATTCAGAGTGGAGACTGTCTGGTGAGATNCTGTCTGGTGAGATTTAGATTGGATTTCAGGAAAAGGTTCTTCCCCTAGAGGGTGTTCAGGCACTGAACAGGCTCCCCAGGGAATGGTCACAGTCCCAAGGCTGCCAGAGCTCCAGGAGCATTGGGACGACGCTCTCAGGCACAGGGTGGGATTGTTGGGGTGTCTTTGCAGGGCCAGGAGCTGGACTCCATGATCCCTGTGGGTTGCTTCCAACTCAGGATTTTCTGTGATTCTGTGGGAAGCCCAGGCAGCATGGTGCTGGTGGTAGGGCTGGGAGGATTGGTGGTGGCTCCATCACTGATGGGTCAACACAGCACATCAATCCGTGGCTTCTCTGCACATCCAGGTGAGAAGACAAAAATTGTGGCGTCTCACAGCAGTGGGAGAGGATGAAGAGACAGACCCACCACCTTTCCCTTTACTGGCTTGCAAAAGGTGTATCCCAGATCAGCACTGGGGCACTGAGCTGAGGGCAGCGCTGGGAGGGCTAGATGCATCAGCAGGCAGTGTCCCTCATCCTCCTTGGACTGCTGGCCGCAGCACTCGGGGACACACCTGGAGCCAGCCAGGTGAGAGACAGAGCCCCTGGAGGCAAGGGAGGAAGAGATTGGACTTGTATGGCCCATTCTGGAAGTGTTCAAGGCCACGTTGGATGCGGCTTGGAGCAACCTTTCAGATGGAGGAAAGGGAGAGAAAGTGGTTGCATGGCCAGGACAAGAGGGAGGAGAGGGCACCACTGAGAACATCCCACCCCAGACACCCACGGATTGAGCACAGGGCAGGGACTTGTCACCGTTCCTCAGGGTGCCCTCCCTACCATGCCTGGGGAGCCAGACAGGCAGTGGCTCTGCCAAGGACTCTGGCTCTTCCCCAGGGCTGGAAATCCCATAAAGCAGGAAAATTACAGGCTCCCCACATGTGTGAGTCACCGGGGAAGAAGCAGGCAAATCAAAAGGCCCTGGCGTGCTGGTCTGGCCCTCCTGGTGCTCCCTGTGGGAATGGGGCTCACAAGACTTGCATCCTGCAGCCCTGTTGGCTCCACCAGCACTGTGTGTCACCCTGAGCCCAAATCATCAGCAGACATCGCTCCCAGCTGTCCTACACCCTCTTCTCCTCCGAGCTTTTGCTGTGGAGGGCAGCCCTCGGGGAGAGACAGGAATGAGAGCAACGAAAACGGAGCCCAAATCCCAACGGTTTACAGGGTCCTGGGAGGGAACTTGAGTTTTAAACTAAAGAATTGTTTGATGAAGCATTCCAGGGCTGTTAATTCACGTTTGTTGAGACAATGTGTCTGAACACTTTCCCAAGAGGAGAAGGGTGATGTGGTTGTTGCTGTGTGGGGTGGCTGCTGTCAGCGCTGGGTACTTGGGGCTGAAGGAGCTGGGTGTCATGGGGGGTTGTGAGACCTGGAAAGCACGTGTTGCAGTGTTTCCCCTGCCCACTCCCCACCACCCCTCTGTGATGTGAAGGGCAAGCGAGAGAGCGAGGCTGTGGTTCAACCATCTTCCCAGTTCCCCTCAGTCAGCTCAGGGGATCCGGATGGAGGGAATGCCTGCTCTGTGATACAATCAGCATTGGAGGCTCACTGCTGTCTGCAAATCATCTCTTTGCACTCTTCTGCCTGCGTGAAGCGGGGGTCCACACCAGCTGGGGCTCCTGCAGCAGCTCCTCTTCCCACCCTGGCACAGCTACAGGCAGCCCAACCCTCAGGAACCATGTCCTGCAAAATTCCCCGTGTCCTGCCCTGGAGCTGTCCCCCCAGTCCTCCTGCCCATGGCACCCATAGGAGTCCCAGCACCAGCAACCTGCTGGCCCCCATGGTGGGCAGCTCCTTGGGGCATGGGAAAAAGAATGGATGGGGGCATTTGCCTGTAACACACAGCCCCTGGCCCTTGTCCCAGAGCCATACCAGCATCTATGGGGCAGGGAGGAGAGAAATCATTACCCCTTGGAACCATGTGGGATGGGTCTCCGAGGGGTGATGATAGGAGATGGTCCCACCTCCTGGCTTGGCCAGTTCCTGTGGGCAGGGTGGACCCCCAAGGGCCTGCAGCAAGCTGCTGCCAGAGCAGGGGATGTAGCTCAGCGGGAGAGCGCTTGCTTTGCATGCAAGAGGCCCTGGGATCAACCCCCAGCATCTCCATGTCCTTTTGCCTCCCCAGACACCTCCCTGATGCATGTGGGGCTGCCAGAGGCCCCCAGAAAAGCCCTGGGGTTGCCTCCTGCCATGGCTGGCCTGGAAATTCCTTCTCAAGGCAGTAGGTGTGCTGGGGAAAACCACAGCCTCAGCTGTGCCCCTAAACCCAAAACGTGGGGGATAGGGGGACTGGGGATGCCAAAGGAGTGCAGTGCACCAGATTATTGGTGTAGGGGTAGATGTCCCACTTTTGGGTGTGAGAGATTCTGAGTACAACTCGTGGATAAGTCCTCCCTGGGATACAACCCGTCCTTTGGATACAACCCCTCCTTTTGGGGCAATCCCTCCATGGGATAAAGCCCCTGATTTGGAGACAACACTTTCTTTTGGGGCAGCCCTTCCTTTTGGAACAACTCCTCCTTTGGGGTCTGCACCCCTGCTGCTCTCTGCTTACCAGGTGCAGAAGGATCAGTCCTCACATCCTCCAGCTGCCTGCAAGTAGCACCCCGTGGGGTGGCTGTAGGGTCTCTCGTTCAGCTGACATCATTTTTGACAAATGTGGTCACGACACCTGCAGTGCCAGGACTATGTGCCCTCGGAGAATTTCTTCCAGACAGGGGATGTAGCTCAGTGGGAGAGCGCTTGCTTCGCATGTAAGAGGCCCTGGGTTCAATCCCCAGCATCTCCAGCTCGGATTTTTTTTCCCCTCCACTTCGTCCACGAGGCGGCGATGACAAACGCCTCTTTTTACACCAGGCTTTCCCAAAGGGGATTCCCTGCACCGTGGCTGTGCTGCTTGCCTGGGGCCGCGATGGCAGCACGGACCCCACGCTCTGGCGTCCCCCACTGCCCCGACAGCCCCTTCCCCACCCAGGAGGGTACCAGCCATGCCTGGCCATGGCTGGGCCATGCCAGCCCCCCGTGTCCCCTGTGCCAGCCGTGCCCCCTGTACCAGGCAGCGACGCCCCATCCGTGCCCGGAAGCCAGTGGTCCGTGCCCAAAAAGGAGGGCTCGTCCGGGATTTGAACCCGAGACCTCTCGCACCCTAAGCGAGAATCATACCCCTAGACCAACGAGCCGGGGTGCGCAGTTCGCACCCCAACTCTGTGCCGGGACATTCCGGGAACTTTCCCGCTTCCCGGGAAAATGCGGAGCTGCCCGCACCGGGGGCAGAGGGTCCCCCCGCTGCGGGGGCCGGGGCTGTGACAGCCGAGGGGTGAGGGCGTCGGACTGGAAATCTAATGGGCGTTCTTTGCGCAGGTTCGAATCCTGCTTACAGCGACAGGTTTTATCCAACGCCCTGAGACCCAGATCCCGAGAGGAACTCAATGCCCCAGGCAGGGCTTGTCATGGCCCCGGGGCAGCCCCTGGCACACCCAGGGTTCCACACGTTTTGCAGACTCAGGAGAGGTGAGGAAAAAGATGTTGAGGGGAGTTGCCTGAGGAAGTGGAACATTTTCCCTGCTTGCTGAGTGGGCTTCCCCTCATCGCCCTGTCCCACATCCCTGGGGAAGCAGTGCATGCCGGTTCCTTGGTCCAGCTCCTGGAAGAATTTTTGGGCACCACCAGACTTCCTTTCCAGCTGCTCTCCCCAGCACCAATGCTCACCCCAAGAGACATCCCGAGTCCTGTGGGGAAGGAAAACAAAAAGTGCTCCCGTGTCCTGCAGCGTCCAGGCAGGGGAGGGAAAGAGCCATGGACATTTCTACATAGCCTTGGGATGCCAGGAGGCAGCCCCAGGGCTTTCATGGGGAGCTCTGGCAGCCACGTGTCCCTCAGGGAAAGGTCTGGGGAGGCAAAACCACATGGAGATGCTGGGGTTTGATCCCAGGGCCTCTTGCATGCAAAGCAAGCGCTCTCCCGCTGAGCTACATCCCCCTGTGTGAGGGCAGGGAGAGGGCCCTGTGGTGCCCATGCAGGGGCCGGAGATTCCTTGGTTCAGTGACCCTCCTCAGATGCACCATCTCAAGGTGTTTCTGTGTTCCTATGCTGTGATTAGATTGCTTTAAGAATCCAAAAGTCTGAGACTTTGCCAGGGGAGACCTAAGAGCAAGCTGGTAAGGAAACCATGTGGTGACTGGGTGGGAGTGGAGTGTTCAAGGAGCCATGTGGGGTCCTCATTGGATCACTGGAGCCCCCGCTGGGAATGGGGCTTCAGTCCCAGCAGCAACAGTCTGGGGGGTTGGAGTGTTACTGCCAAAATGCTCCTGAATGGTCAGACAGGAAAGTTTCTTTAACACACCCCAAAAACAGGACCTTGGCATTGCTGGAAGCACCTGCTCTGTTCTGTGGTGCCTGGGGCTGCCTCCAAGTGCCTTTCCCACCCTTTGTCCACCTGCCTTCCTGCCCATGCACCTGGCACCTCGCTGCCAGCCCTTGGGAGTCAGTGCTGGCCACAGGGATGTGCTGAGCCAGGAAGGGTCACTCTCGGTGCCGGACACCGCTGGGACGGTGGGTGTCCAAAAGCAAGGGCTCGTCCAGGAGCTGAACCCGGGAGCTCTTGCACCCAAGGCAAGAATCATACCCCCAGAGCAAGGAGCCGGGGTGCAGCCCCTCCGCACCCCACTCTGCACCCCCCAGACCCTTCTGCGGCTCGGGGGCAGCCGGGGCTCGGTGCGGCCTCGCACAGTCGGGGAGCAGGGAGGTGCCTCTTGCTGTGGTCGCTGTGAAGCTGCAGCCCGAGGTGGCCAGACGCAGCATCTGCCACTCGCAGCACCTGTTCCGTGCCGCAAAGCCCCTCGGCGGCCCTTGCAGCGTTGGAACGGGCGGTGCTGTGCGGCAGCATGGGCGGCCTCGTGCGTGGGGCATGGGGCATGAGGCACGGGGCGAAGGCGGTCCCGCTGCGGGCTGTGCTTGTGGTCAGCGTCAGCAAAAGGCGGTGCGTGTGTGCCAGGGGCTGCCCGTGTGTGCCAGGGGCTGCCCGCGTGTGCCAGGGGCTGTCCGTGCTTGGCGAGTGCGGTCCGTGCGTGGGCTGTTGCGGTG
>WBMZ01012144.1:0-49071 GCA_013400975.1 Atrichornis clamosus | reverse complement strand
CCGGCCCCGGCGCCAGCGCGGCCGCGGCTCCCGCTGCCGGCGGGGCGGGGAGGCACGGGCGGGAGGGCGGCTGCTGTTGCTGCTGCTGCGGCTCCTTCCGGAGCAGGCGAAGCGCTCCGCTGACAGGCAGCGCTGCCGCCCCTCGCTGCGCGCCCAGCCAGGCGGATCGGCCTCCGGGGAGGCAGCGGCGCGGGGCGCCGTGCGTGGAGGGTGGACAGGCAGTTCCCCCGATTGATGTCATTTCCCTCTGCCTTTTGTTTAATTATTTTAAACTCATTTGCACAGTGAGGGGAAAAAAAAAAACCCAAACCAACAAAACCTACCAGCAACAATAATAACAACAAAAAACAACAACAAAAAAAAACTTCAGGCTTCCAGATGCCATTATACTAATTTCTCTTAATTGCCTTCGCGATGCAAACACAGCCGGGCTCCTGCGCGGCGCCGCCCGGCCCGGCTCCCTCCCGACCACCTTCCCTCCCTCCCGCTCGCCAGGCTCGGCCGGGGGTGCGGAGCTCACTCCCCGCCGCCCCCGCTTCGAAACCCGCCGTTCCCCGCCGCCGAGCCGGGGCGCGGAGCCTCCCCCGGGCGTCCCCGAAGCAGCGACTGCCCAGGCCCAGCGCCCCCCCGCCGGAACCCCCTCCCGCCCAGAGCGGCCTCGGCCCCTCATGACACCCCCAAACGACACGGCGCGGGGGCTTCTCCCCGCCGAGCTCGGGGGGACCCCTCTCGCCGTGCTACCGCCGCTCCCCCCCAGCTTCAGCGCGCTCCCCCCGCAGCGCTGCCCCCCCAGGCAGAGCCCCCTCGCTCCGGGCCGGGCGCCGGGGCCGCCCCTACCTGTGGCTGCAGCATCCCCGTCCCCCCGCCGCCCTCGCTCCGCCGCCTGCCTGGCTCTTTGTTTCCTGCCGCGGGCCGGACGGGAGAGCGGCTCCCCCCCGCCTCCTCCTCACACTCATTGAAAGCAAACAAGCATCATGGCGGCGCTGGCGGCGGCGGCGGCTGCGGGCGGGCCGGCCCCCCTCCTCCTCCTCCTCCTCCTCCCTCCTTCTTCTCCTCCTCCTCCTTCTCCTTCTTTCTCTCCTCCTCCTTCCTCTCCTCCTCTTCTCTCCTCTCTTCTCCCCTCTCCGCCCCACCTGCCCAGACCGCCCGCACTGCGTGCACGCTCCGCGGCCGCGGAGGGAGCCTAGGGAGAGGGGGCGGCAGGGCCGGGGGGGCCGCGGCGGTGATGGGGAGGGAGGAGTTTGGAACGTGTTTTGGGGTACGGCCGCGGGAGCACGACAGGCGGAAAAGTGGGTGAAAGTAACGTGTCGGCTACGGAGTAGGGCACGAAACCGGTGCAAATGGTGCATGGCAGGGAAAGGGTTCCTAGCAGGGGCCCAAGGAAGGCAAATGGAAATAGTCACTTTTTTGGAAAATAACTTTTAGATTCTCCTGCAAAAGCCCAAATCGGGAACTCAGCCTTGCAGTGGATGAGCTCAGGCACAGTGCGGGTGATGAGTTGGATGCTTTTGAGGAAATAGGACACTTTTTCTATGTATGTGCCTTTAATGGCAAACCAGCGCCTCAGATCCTTTGCTGTGACATATTTGGGAAAAATGTTTACAGTGAAACATCCCCCAGAATTGCCAGCAGCACCTTTCTGAAACTCAGGTTGCAGTTCATGTCATTTTCTCCCATGAACTGATTAATGGATGCAAGCCAAGATATTTAGAAAGATAAAGGACATTCTCATTAAGTGTCATTATTACTGTCCCTGCACAACAAGACTTTATGGTGAGAGATGCCAAGTGAAGTGATGGTTGGCAAGTACCATCCATGGTGTAGTACTAACAAAAATCCTAAGTAATGACTTCCAAATTAAGGATTTCCTCACTTTTTCAGAGAGTTAAAATGTTGAAGCATTGGTGATGCAGCTGCAAATGAGCGTTTGGTACACACCACTTCATCCGAAGGAATAGTGAAGAAAAGACACTGTCCCAGATACAGAACCCGATTTCTGATCTGGGAAAGCTAAATAGGAATTGAAGTCTCATCCATTTAGGTATAAATGTATACATAGCTGGAAATAAATGTCTCTCACACTGCTGTGCAACAAGGCATTCTCTTAACATAATGTAAAGGAGGATGGTACCTGGTCGAGCTTCTGAGGAACACCACCCTCAGCCATCGAGTGCAGTGCTTTGGAAAACATGACCCTGCCATGCTGTGAGCCGCATCCCCTCGCAGAACGTTCTCCACTGAAAGGTTGACACTTCGCTGGGAATAATCCTGCTATACTTCAGATTTCTGTTCAGCTTTATCATATCACGTATCTGAAATGCTCTTGGATGATAAACTATCTCCTCTCCGCATGGTGCAGTCCTGTGCTAAGATACCCGAGCCTGCTCCATTACGGATGCGCGCGGGCTCCAGCAGAATGTCGTATCTGCTTCCCAGTCCTGGCTGCCTCTGGAGAGGTGACAGTCATTTAGAACTAACTCGAGTAGCTCTACATGTCATTCTCCTGTGCTGCATGTCTTTTCTTTCCGATAAGCAGCTGTCCTGCACATTCTTCAGTTAATACTTTCTGGGTCGGATATGGCCTCAATAGACTGTATCATTTTGCCCAGAGCTAATTCTCCAAAAGCAGTAGAAAAGTCTTTGAATACGTTGCAGGATTTTCCAGGAATTGCTGCTCAGCACAGAAAATTCAGTTGTTCATAAGTCTCTTGAAAAATGCTTGCAGGGAACCTTCATTCTTCAGGGATGTATGCTGGGGTTATATTACATTAAACGTGGAAAGGTCTACTGGCAAAGGCCTTCATCACTGCAAGTGGAGAACAAATGGCAGAAAATACTATAATTCTCAAATAAATGAGATAAGCAAGTGAGAACACTAGACGAAATAATTTTAAAACAATTAAAAATAATTCTGTATTATTGCCCATTACATAGACTAAAAGGAAATCTCAGCAATTTGGCAGATTTTGAGGTAATGAACTTTATGATAATATTACAGGTTATTTATTAAAAAACCAGCAATATTTGAAGAGCCTAAAGTTATGGTGTTTTATGTCAACAATTTTTTTTAACTGCCAGCTTATGTGGTTTGAAACAGAATGAAGTAAAAACAGGTATGTGGGGTTTTTTTTAGAAACTGTTATGTTCCACTGAATTTCCTGTGCAGAAGTGCTCTTGCTCATCTGTATGTATGGTTAACTTTTTCTCCCTGAAAGTGTTATCAGACCTGTAACCAGGCAAACAGCAGAGCAGATGGCCAGTGCCAGTATCGGTGTTTCTGGTCTGGGTGCTTAATGAGATCTGAGAGTGTAACATGAGCCTCTTTCATTTTGTCTGTCTCACATGGCAGATATACTTGGTGCAAGTGCTCTGGTTGCTCAAGGTCACAGATTCATCAATCAAAAGAGAGCCCTTGCCATTAATCTTTTACCTGCCCATGACAGTTCCATACATCTCAGGAGCTGCCATGTCACACGGAGTGCTGTTGTCCTGAGTTTGGGATAGTGCTGCTGTGAACGACAACCAGGCTAGAGCAGAAAGTAGTCACTTTTTAAAACACAGCATTAGATATGCTCCACTCTGAGTGTAAGTTTTCATTCATTAACCCTGAACCAAAAACGCCTTTTTGTGGCATGGAATAAGCCTTCAGTTGGGCCAAATCTCCCGTCCCACACAGTCACATCCCACACTATGAAGGTGAATGTCCTACAACATTTCTGACCTTACACATGGAGATAGAAGTATTTGCTGTGAGTAGTTTAAAAAAGTCTTAGCACCCCCACCATCTCCCCTCTGCATGTACATGTCCAAGGTTGGAGCTGGGGGGTGTGCCTGGGAATGTGCCCGGGAGGCCTTGGGGAGGCCACTGGGTCCATTTGACCAACACTTACAGCTGGCTGGAGGTCCTGATGCCTTTGTGCACTGATAGAGGGATGTGAAACTTGTGGTAGAGAGTTATCTTTGTGGCTGAGCAGTGGTACTTTTTGCTTTGTTTAAACTGCCAAATTTGGTGAAGCTATACTCTTGAAGTATCTGTATACAGTTGCACATTAGAAGCTTGTTTGACTTCTAAGTTCTTTGTGGTAAAAGACATATCCTTCATACTACATGACTCAGACATCACCCCATCCTGAGAGAGAGCAGGTACAGGGGTCACGGGTTTTGGAAGCTCTTGTGTCTGGGGTTCAGAAGAGGTGACCAAGCAAAGGTTCAGCCCTACCCACTCCCCGATTTTCTGTGCCCAGGAAATGTGACAAAACCAGTGTAATTGGAGGCAAGAAATGAATCAAGGAGGAGAGCAGAGTTCTGGTAAAGCAGGGGAGATAATGAGGAGGAAAGAAGGAGTAACTGGGAGAAGAAGAGGGATCCCAAATAAGAGGGCAGAGCTTAGTTATGGTCTGCATTTTCAGTGTAGGTAGGTAGAGAGACAGGGATCTGAACTGCAGGATAGCTTGCGTGGCTGTTGAAATTGGTGGGATAACTGCTCTGAACATGGCATATGCCTGAAATGACAGGTAGTCTGAAAAATGAGGACTTGGAGCACTCATATTGTGCTTCTGAAATCATTGCATTTTTAATGATTTCAGCCTTAAGTTTTATGGCCTGTTCTCCATCTACCGAGTGAATGTAAGAGCATCTTCTGTCACAGCTGGATAGTAAAGATAAATCTTTGATGTTTATTGAGCATTAAAACTACAGTGAAAGCTCCATACAAAAAGCGTTGAGGCAATTAATATTCCTCTGCATGGAATGGAGTTCAGTGGTTTCCAGAAGACTTGTATGTAAAAAGGTAATTGAAAACTCCCCTTATGCATATCCACAACAGAGATGAATTCAGGAATTTTAATCCTGGGATGGCAGAATTTATAGGTAAGGGCTCTGCAGCCTTAGAATTACTTCAATATGTATTGTTAGACAAAAGTGGACTAAGTACTTAAAAAGAAACTGAATATGATCAAAAGCTTTCTTTCTAGAAATATTTGCATTTTAGTAGGAAAAATTCCATAGTGAGATAAAAGTTTCTAACTCCTTTTTGCCAGTTATGGATACTACTATTTAACTCTGCCACCACCTGAGATGCTCATGTACCATGTTTAGATGATTCTTATAATTATTTAGATATTTGATCTGTTGTCAGGATTGTAGCAGTCTCTACTTCAAACATGCAGGTCTGTAGAGCATTTAGTCATTAATATTTTCTAGTGTGTGCATTTGTGCTATACTGTAGCAGTGAAGTAACAGGTCTAAGAAAGCCATAGTTACTACGTGTTCTAATCAAATATTAAAATCTGAATGCTGTTAAGAAGCTAGATTTCTGAACCATGGTGTTTGTTTACCTCATTGTCATTTTTTAGACACAGGCTGATTCTTGCAAATTTTTGTCTCCAGAATCACCTCTCCAACGCTTGGTCACTTTTCCGCAAGAAGATATCCATCTTTTCATATTAGAACCAAGTTAATAATATGAAAGAAGAAGTTAAAGGTATGACCTGTGTGCATTCATTACATGAGCAGAGCTCCTGGTTGCATTCAGAGCTCTGCAAAAGGCGCACAAGGCTTTGCCTTCCACAGCAAAAGCTTTTATGTGTGTGAGTGAATAGAGCAAATTGCTATGAAATACCTGAATGCCCAGTTACAGAGTCACAACGGAGAGGTTAAATGACAAATAATGGCATTGTTGATGTAAGATGGAAGGATTCTCTTTAGTGGAAAGCCAGTGCTCAAACTACCCATCCAGATTTTTGGTGTTTTCTACCATATCCTCTTCCCTTTGCACCCATTTTGGCGGATTTTTTCCCCTTCCTCTGTCAGCATCTGATTTTTCATCTTTATTCATTGTTGCTTTCTATGCTTTTCTCTAGCAACAGAAACATATTTACTTGCAAGCTGATTCCATCTGTGCTCCCTCATTGTAAAACTTCCCCCCGCCGTGGCACTGCACATCTGATGGAGTTTCATGGAATGGATGGGAAGCTCCAGCCTTCCGGAGTGCCAGGATTTCACACCATGGATCACACCCAGGGCACTGCCGACTGGGCATGGTTTTTTAAAAAAAAGAGGGTGTGCAGTTTTTCTTGTGTAAGAAAATGCAATAATACTGTAATCATTTGTCGCCTGACCGTTCGCTGAAGTGGAAGAGTGCTGAACTTTTAATTTAATTGGGTCTCTCATGCTTGCGCTGCTTCCTGCTCATGAACCAGAATATATGAGGACTATAACTCAAATATACACTAAGCTGTCCCTGCTGCAGTCTCATCCCTTGCAAATTAAGTAGGATCAGGACTCAAAAGAGATAACTAAGGAGACCTATGTCCTGGAGGAAATTACCGTGAATTACAAAATGATGGTTTCTCTCTTAATAAAAAATGAACTAATGCTCCAGTGTGACACTATGGAACTCTTCAGTTTATAAAGGTACTGTCTTTCAGGAAATATATATGTTAATCCAGCTGTCATGCATAAATTCTCATTTGGGGCCTGATCTAATTCCCATTGAAGTAGAGATGGACTCAATCTACTTAAATTTCTCCATGCAGTTTCACGGCTTTCCACTATCTTCATCTGTTGTATCACATTACTGTGTGTGGGTAGAGTTGCCACATTCCACCCATGACACAACTGTTTCAGTGGCAAGTGAAGTGATACGTGCATATGGTACACGCAGTCTTTACACAAACCGTATGCTTTGAGACAGCTCTCTGTGTAATTGGGGGAAGTTAGAGAGGCTTCCTGAATAAAAAGTCAATTTGCTACATTATTAGAAGGCGTTGCAAACTTTATTATTCCCATGACCTTACTGTTGATATTTGTTAGGGACAGAATGAGTGATTTACTGTTTTCCTTTTGTAAATTAGTAAGTCAAATTAATTACTTTGAATAACAATGAGATGGTTGCATGAGGATTTTGGAATCAATCTCTTTAATTTTATTATTTATTGTGTCAAATCTTAGGTGGAAATTTCACTTATATAACAGTGACTTCATACAATTTCCAATTACAGTTATACATAGTCTTCTTCTTGCTGCATGGTTTCGCATTTTCAAGATGTTAAATGTCCTTGTTGCTGAATGCTTTGTATAGGAGATCATTATTTATCTGAAGAATTTTGGCTTAGGGCAATCTCCAATGGGGAAAAAACCCTCCAGAGAATTTATAAAGTATACTTTAATCTTGAGTCTATTATAGGCTTACTATTCTTTTTTTTCCATTGGTGTTTGCAAAAATAATTACTACATGAGTGAATAAATTTAGCTGGTAGTTAAGTGTGACTATTTCTATATTATCTGAATTGACAAAATACTTTCCTTAGGACATTAAATTTGCAGAGAGAGGGGACAACATAGTATTGGGTGAAACAGCAACACAGACAAAATAATTAAATACTAAAACTCGTCATATTCTCATGGAGCTGCAGGTTCAATCACTTCCCTCCTGCTGGGTCCACTGCTCTGGGACACCCTGGATCACCTAAGTTGTTGTGGGCACGTCCGTGTCTGTGAGCTGCTCACCACAGGATGCCCCTGCAGTTGGAGGAGGCTGCAGTACACATCCTTGGGGCTCTAATTTCTTTTTAAATGCTTTGAAGGCAGACACTGGAGCTGAGATTATGAAACTGGAAGAGGTTTGTTTCCAAGCACTGGGAGACCTCGGTGAGCTGAAGGAGCGAAGGGTATTCACTGCTGAGAAGGGCAGTGGGGGGGACTCAGTGTCTGCAGCCATGCTGGCCAAAAGGCTGCACCACGGAACAGGTCTTGCTCAGAAAAAGGGTGAAAATCATTGCCTGCTTCCCAGGTGATCACTGCAAGTGACAGGAAGAAAATTGGTCCAATGTTTACAGCTGGTGATTGGTGTGGTACACTGAGGGTTTTTCCACTCCTTCCAAAATATTAGGCACTTTGAATAATTGCCCCCAGGATGGACAACATGCCAAGTTGAACAAGCCATTGATCTGACCTGCTGTTTTTTCCTCTGTGTCCAGAATTGTTGGTCTGCAAGATTAAACAAAGGACAAAAATTTGTTGGATAAAAAAATCAAAATGTTTGAGCCTAATGCAGCAGGCTCAGGATAAATCACGTTTCCCGAAGTGTGGCTTTCAATATCAAGCCTACTCCTGAGGAACTGGCAAATGCTCAACGAGCACAACACGGAGACAACTGGCAGCCTGAGTCATTTTCACATGTGATTGTTGAATGTGACAGATTGAGAATAGCAAGGAGTACGAGTTCATGCTATGAGAGTGAAGTAACCCAGCATCCGCTCGCTGGCTCGAGCCTACGGAGAGATGTGGAGTGCTGTGGCAGAGAAATGCTATCGAGGCTTTGGAAAAATGGGCTTAGCACACATGTTGTTTTCTCCCTTTGCTCATTTTTATTTCACCGTAGAGTGCTTCTTTCTTCTCTTCATGGCAGATGGAAAGTAAGAGAAAAACCCATGACATGTTTGTAAAGCCTGAATTGACTTTAACTTACTCCCCTTTTTTGCTTTTTCTCCGAATACCTTTTGCCTTTCCACTTACACTGATATTGTATTGGCCTTTTTATTACTGCTGCAGCATGCTGGCTGTAGAGAAGTGCCTTGAGATAAAACTGGGGTACACTTGCTTATGGAAATGATCCCTTCCAAACCAGCCTGGTGGGGTTTCCTTTCAGAGCAAACTGCAACAGGCTGGGGAAGTCCAGGGGAGTTACCAATGAAATATCTGCTGCAATCCAACCTTCTGTTGAAGTTGATCAGAGTATTATATCTGAGTAATTTATTAATTAAACTTAGCCACACTTTATTTTCATGCGTATTCTTGGAAAAGGCAACTTCCCAATTTCTTATTCAGAAATGTTCGATGTGTGGTCTCTGCCAGCGCAGATGAGCACATCAGCTGGGACATGTCTGTAACGTGTTCTGCCCTGAGCTGGTGTTTGAGGTCTTGTGCTCAGCTATATGACATTTTATGTGAGGGATTAATTCGTTTAATCTTTTTAAAACAATGTGCTTGATTAATTAGTTGTAGAGGTGTTTTGAGGGTGTTGGATGAGAGACACCATGCACTAGTGTTGCAAAAGAAGCAGATGTAAAGACTTTGAGATGGGTAATGTTGATGCCCAGGGCCCTTGCAAACACAGAAGCCTCTGCACAGGTTGAGAAGGATTAAGGTGGATTTTTGATCTGTCCAGAGTTTTTTTCATATTTTTTCTCCTGTAATTTCTTATGTGTGGCCATAGGTTCAGGACATATGTGGTTCTGGTCACATCAATTGGAACCAACCCCTTTTTCTCCTTTAATTCTTTATTCATCAAGACTTTGTGAAGTTGATGCTTCCTGGGAGCCCTTTTGCTGCAGTGAATAGTGAGTACCTGGACTGACTCCACTGGTCTCCATTTTGTTCTACAAATAATTATTGGTAATACATTAACACAAGGAGCTGCCTAATGCACCGGGCACGCTCTGTTTGCTCACCGCAGCAACAGAAAAGGATTAAATGCATTCTTTGTGTTCATGAGCTCTGGGCTGTTATTCTTGCCAGCCCGAGGTGATTTATTGCTTCAGATCTGAATTACCAGTCCCTGATGGGGACGTGTGGAAGTGAAGTGACCTGTACAGAAATCGGTCTATTTAAACCCGTATTTATTCGGTGAATCTTTTGCCATAATGGCTGTTTGTGACAGCAGCTGCCTGTCAGGGATGTGCCAGTGGGTGATGAGGGACCCCAGGAGAGAGCCCAGGACATGGATGTCTGGAGCTGCTATTGCTGTTTTCTCCATCCTGGTACCTCCATGTCTGTCCATGGATCTGACACCACAAGAAACTGCTCCAACCCAGGCACCTTTCTGGCCTTCCCTTTAACCTTGTCTCCTAATTCTCTCCTCGATGCTGCTTTTTGTTGGTCAGAATTCCACAAAATGCCTTCTCTCTTCTGTGACTGTTGCCCCTGAGCTCCCCAAGCCTGGTCCTACATGAACTGAAGCTACTCCCAAAGTCCTGGAGCCAGAGTGGGACTTGGAGAGACCGTGGGTGCCAGGCCCTGCTGGGGACCCTGCTCTTCCAAATAATGGACAGCAGGTGGTAGCACATGTTCATTTCATCACTTTTGGGTTTTTTTAAAGAATTAGGCTTTGCAGAGCTTCATCTGATTTTCTAAAAAGGGGAAGGGTGGGAAGGCTGCTTCCGAAGAGGATGAGCACCTGGCTTGCTTCCAAGTTTTTCACTTTTTCCGTGGAAGCTCAAGCCCCTGTCATTTCTAGAGACTTTTCTTCCATGAGCTCCTTCACTGTGTAACAGAAAGAGCTTGTCTTGGCTTGACTGCAATCCTTGCTGGATAATTTCCCTGCAGAAGCACACAGGTAGTGCTGAGCAAGCAGAGCACCGGGGCTGGGAACGGCAGTGAGCTCAGACAGAATTTGTGGATGTGTATTAAAGCTGAATTAAACTGGTTGCATCAGCTAGCTGGGCTGCTGAAAGGAAACACGCTCTTCCAGCCCAAAATCCTCCCGAGAGGTGTGAAGGTAGCCAGGGCAGCGTGTCAGACAGACAGGGCTGAGTTTACCCTCCAGCTGGCAGACAAGACATACAGATCCCTCTGCCCTGCAAGCTGTGTGTCAGCAGGAGCAATGGAAGGATTTTTGGACAAATATTCCTGCAAGTTTTGTGATAAGACAGTACTTTTTGTTGTTGGCGTTGTGAGAACACCTGCATGGGCAAAGGCACCGACGTGGTTTTGAAGTATCCTGCCCAGTTAATCCATATGTCAATAATACATTCATCCTGTGATTTATTTAATACAGACACTTCGTTTACTGTGGGCTTTGGAAATATTTCAGCTCCAATTAAAGTGCAAACTTGTTTGTTTTTTTAATAACTGGACTTCCATAATTAAGTGACATGTTATGACAGCCTACTGTGGCCTGAAAAGCAGAGCTTCAATCAAATGTATTAAATGAAATTAAGACAATCTAACCTCAGGTTTCTTGTTTGACTGGCTTTATAATTGCTTTCAGACTGCCCTTAAAAACACCCACATGTGGACAACAACATCTGCAGTTTGGCCACTGGGAGAACGACTGAGTTGTTTCCTTGTCAGACCTGGGCCAGAGCCCAGCTGATGAGTGCAAGGAGGCAGAGCCCTCCTTCATGGCCTGTGTTTCCAGGTGTCGCTGGTTGTGTAAAAAATATTATACATCTGATCTCTTATATCTGTATATATCTATTTATAGCTGGGAGAGCAGGAATGCCAGCGTTTTATGCTCTAGGAAATGGATGCTGTCACAGGAATATGTGATTCAACTTGGCTCTACTTATTTTGAATGGTTTAGGGTTTTCAGGATTGAACTATAAGCCTACCATAATTAAATTGGGTTTGAGCTTTTATGACTTGATTCTGACAAACCAGAACTTTTCTTCTGCAGCAGGAGGCTAGAATCCTATTCTCAACTTAAATTTAGAATAAATAACGATTTTCCAAGGAACTGGACAGATTTCCAAACCTTCCAGAACTTCTGCATAGTTTAAATTAGTTCTCAATACACTGTTGTCACTTTGTCATCTGTTTTTCAGTGCAAACCTGTCTCAGGCAGGTGCTTATAACAATATGTGGCAATATAACCTTTTGTTTCATTAAACTTTTACCAGTAAAACCTCATTCATTTTCATCTGGATAATCTAGAAGATGAATTATCACTGCAGTCCTCCTGCTTTCCAGGTTTGTAGTTGAGCCAAACCCTAGCTTTTCCAGAAAAGTGAATATTAATTTTGTGTCCCAGTAGCTGGTAAATCACGTGGTAACTGTTAATAGTAAAAATGGCTCCTCAATGACATTGCATATTTCTATTTTATTTTTTGTAAAGTTTACAGAAAAAAACGTTACTCTCTAGTAAACCGTCCTA
Organism: Atrichornis clamosus; assembly: GCA_013400975.1. Lineage (NCBI taxonomy): Eukaryota > Metazoa > Chordata > Aves > Passeriformes > Menuridae > Atrichornis > Atrichornis clamosus. Next base: position 37,196 of record WBMZ01012144.1, on the reverse strand, counting down.
TGAAAGACACATTCGAAGTGGAGAGGAAGGGAGTTTGCTAGTGATGACTTATTTGTTCTTATGTGAATGTAAAAGCAGTAACTGATATGAAGTTGCTGGTCAAACTTAGCCAAATTCTGATGTGTAATTGCAACATGCTGCTTCTGAAGGGTGGTGCTTGCAGAAATATCAGAGCTTGTAAGTAAAATTCCTTCAGGACAGGATGATAGGACAGCTCTGGGAACAAGTCCTAACATAGACTGGGTGTCCTGCCAGTAACCTTCACTGTGGTGACGTGGGAGGAACCACCCGTTGTAGGAGTGCAGATGGCTCAGGCTATTAGAGATGTCCCCGACAGCCTGGGCAGCTCTTTATTATTTAATTTTGGTACAGCAGGGAACGTGCTATTACTTGGAGAAGGGGCGTGGATGTGCAGGATGGTGCCCAGCTCTGTAAACAGGACCTAAAACATGAATCCCCTTCCCTTTTCTCATACCTGGGGCTGATGGTCGTGGGGGCTGGACCAGGGTCCAGGACAAAGTCCTTCCTTTGTGCAGTGTCTTTTGTGCCTCCCAGCAAAAGAACCCAAGTTGCGAGTAAACACTAGCATGGAAGTGGGACTGGGACAATCTGGTTTTGCTTAGTGCTGTAAACAATTTTAACTTTGTTTCTCAGTCGTGGCTTTAAAAAAAAATAAATAGAATTGCTCCGAGAGAAGTCACAGACCTTCATTCAGGAACAGAAGCACCTCAGTCTGAAAGGCCAACTGAGCTGGTCTGTGTTTTTCTGATTTGGGATGCTCTGCCATTCAGCCCCCTTGGTGGTGATTCACGTGGTGTAATAGTGAAATGTGTCCCTTGACTGCCATTTGACGCTGTGTCCCAGCCCAAGTGACAACGTGTGCATGCCTGGAGAATAAAGTGATGCTTCACTTAATTTTGGCACAGAACACGGTGCTCCTGCCCTTCCTGATGGGTGAGCAGGTTAAAGGCTTCCCTTTAGCAGAGCTGTTCATCAGCTCCAACTCCCTGGTGGCATGCCAGAGGCTCAGTTCTCTGCTCCCCGCCAGGACAGGCGCTATCTCCCACACTGTGTCCTGCACTGGATATAGATGGGGGCTAAGGAGAACATTAGTAATGAGAGCAAATCCACCCTATATGGTGGAGATACATTACCCTGATGGGAGATTCCCGTGGAAAACTCCAGTAAAGCTGATAAGAAGCCAGCAGCTGACCTTTGATGTTTGCAGGTTTCAGATGCAAAACATTTAACTTAAGGAAATGGTAAATCTGAGGTGTTCCCAAGTGGATCGGAACAAAGGCAAGCTGAAAATGTATTTAGAGCTTTTATTACAGATTTGTGGGTTTGATGGGGTCCTGCCAGAGGGAAAAGGTTTTATTTTCTATGAGAGGATGCTGTGGCCAATTCCCCTACAGAGACCAGATTCTGTGAGTCTTGTTTGATAGAAAAAAAGAACTTCTTAGCTGGAGTTTTGTCTGCAGAGATTCAGAACATACCTGTGTTTTTCTCATCTTAAACTGTCTTTATTTGTTTGTGGTGCTTGGATGATGCTTGAGGAGGCCAGGATTGTTCAGGTTGTTTTATTCTGTGTATTTTTGTAGCGTACCTCCCTGGAGGTTTGTACAGCCCTGAGGAACACACTGGCCCTGTCACAAACTGTATCTCTCCAGCACAGAATTGAGAGAAGAAAATCCTAATACAGTGCAGCAGGTGAAGTAACCTTCTGGCTCATCACCATGGGAGAGTTGGAAGAGAAGGAGGAGCAGCCCAGGCTGCAGACGTCAAAGGGGATGGAGGTGATCAGTGTGCAGGAATGCAGAGGGGACATCTGCTCCAGACCCCGGCAGTGACAAAGCCAAGATGCAGAAATACCCTTTTTTTTTTTTGGATGGGAAATTTCAGGAATTCTGTCAGTTATCAGTGAAAAGCAGACTGTAGCCTCAATCCTGCTTTCTCCAAGTGTGAGATATGTAGGTTGAGATCAAAGGGCCTGGTTCATACTTACTTTGTATGGGCTCATCATGGCCCTACAAAGCACTTCAGTGCTTATGCAATGGATGTGGATAATTTCACTGGTCTCATTGAAACTGGTGGTGTATTTAAAATTTGGCATTGGAGTGCTTTGCATGGTCATAAAGACTCTAGGAAAGAACAAAGTGATTTAATGAAAACATTCAAGTGCTTCTAAAAAAGAAAATTTTCCTTTGTGCTGGACTGATTGAATTCAAATGAGACTTATCAGACCACCTCTTCAGGTCAGATAAAAAAACCCCAAACAAATAATTCAGGGTGACAGAATACTTTTAAAGAAAATGACCACTTTTAGCATCACTTCCAGTAACTTTGTAAGTGACACAGTGTAACTTGGTGCATCACAGGGTGTGTTGGGTGTATGACACTACATTATATGGTGTAAAATCTTTCTCATTTGGCAGGAGAACTGTTGGACAGTATTTTGAAGGGCCTGTAGCTTGTCCATTAAAAGCCTTTGTTTTTCAACTGCTGCACTGCTACACACAGGAAAAGTGAAGTTCCATATAACCATATTGTAAAAATCCCCAGACATTTCTGATTTTAGCCCTAACTGGTTACCACTGTAGGCAGATGTAAAAGACTTGTTTTTGTTTGTTAGTTGTCTGTCATATTTTTAAATGTACTGAAAGATAAAAAATATTGTATATGCCCTAATCATCAGATTTTTAATACAAGTTCTGCCTGCTCTGTACTGTCTGATCTACACTGTTGCTCACAGAGGCGGCTGAATTGATGCAGATGTTTTTCTTCCTATATCACAAGTAACAGCTGAACACACAAATTCCAGCCTTCCTCAGTCAGAACTGATCAGTTGCCTCATCCGTCGCTTAGTAATATATAAAATGTAGATTTGAAAATGTTACAGGGAGCTGAGCAGTTGTCATTTTTGCCGGCTTTGTAACCCAAACCACAGAATTCATCAGGAGTTTTCTGTATTCGCTCCGTTGCTCTAGTCCAGCTACCAGCTGTGGGATAAAGATATACGAGCTTCAGTAAGTGTAACTGCCCCCAGAAAACAGGAGCAGGGCTGGGTGCTCCCCGGAGTGGCAGAGGCCTGATTTGAACAAAGACATGCACTGAATGCCAACTCAAAGTCACCACTCTTCTTCCTTCGCTCATTTGGATCTGTTTCTCCCCTCTAATTAATAGCTGCCCTTATGCAACTTCTCGACTGATTGAAATGGTGATGACTCTGCTGCAGATGGTCCTTGTGCACTTAATATTAGAAAGGGGACTGTAAAGTGCTCTCTCTCTTTGGAACCATTTCCAGAGGGAGTTATCATAACTCCAAGGGAGACTACTCCCCACTTCCAAGCATCTGCAAGAAAACATCCTGGATACTCATCTCTGGAAGAGAGCAGAGAAGCTGAACCAGAGAACAAGCAATTTTAAAAGACATGGTATAAAATATATGCACTATTTGCCTGCTATAAACCTTGTTGCCTTTGCCTTTGGTGCAGTGCCCCAGAACTGGTGCCCAGTGGGGTATTTTAGCAGGGTCCTGGAGGGACTGGAGTCCCATTGCCAAGAACCACCAGCAGCAGGAGCAAGGCTGGCGTGCCCTGTGGTTTGGCTGCGCCCGCAGGGAGGGATTGCAGAGCTTCCCCACAGGGGACATCGCGCTCCTTCAAAAGTCCAGCTCAGCTGTGCCAGCCACGAAGCAGAGCTGACACAGATCACTGGATTTTCCACAATCGTTCAGCTGCTTGTAAGAAATGGGAAGGAAAAGCAACTCTGTTATCACAGCTGCCTTTGCAGGGACTCTGGGTAGATTTTATGATGTGGTTACAAGCATTTTATTGCTTAATAGTAATTCCTAAGTTCCTCATTTGAAAGTCAGATAATTTGAGGACAAATACCTATTTTCAACCGTCTTTCTTTGAGTTCTTAGTAAACCTTTAGAGCTGTTTTGATTCATGCACATGTGAAAAAAAGCCAGGGCTTTTGTAAAACACCACCTCCCTCTTCTCCACCATCCTCTTGTACCTGCTTCAGCCCTGCCCTGTCCCTGCTCCAAAAGTGATACGGCTCTTTTTCCTTAATGTGACAGTTCCTTCCTCTGCCTCTCTCCTGGCTTTAGTGTCTTGATCCCCTGCCCTACTTCACTCTGAAGACCAGGACTCCTCACCCTCAGATCCCCATCTTAATTTTATTTTTGCTGCTGTATCACCTAACTGACTAGCTCTGATCATCTAGCAAAAAGCCAAAGAAGGAGTTAGTGTTAATTTGGTAGAAAAACATCCCGTGAGTGTTAGATGCTTTAAAAACATTAAGATGTTGTGTGGTCTCCATCCTTCTGGCTCTCATAATTTATAAATTTGCAGCTCTGCAGAAGAACGCGCTCCTCAGCACAGCGGGATCCTGATTTGATCCTAATTGTGACTGCTGGGCCTGAACAGGCTGTTAGGCAGCAAACTGCGCCCGTGCACGCGGCGGTGCGGGGCAGCCTCGGGTGAGCGGCCAGATCAAGTGGCAGCCGTCCCCTCCCTGTCCCGTGTCCTGGCAGACCCTGACTTACCTGCCAGGGGAGGGCAGGGGCACACAGACACCAAACCCACGTGGGTACAAAACTTTGAGAGCTGAGAAGGCCGAGTTTTGACGGGCTAAACTCAGGACTAAGCCAAGCGAAGCTCTTTTAATTTAGTGACCGCCTAAAGTTCTTCTAGTGGAAACATAGCCCTTTGTAGAAATTTTGCATCTGTAAAAGGTTGCAAAATAGTACACAGACATCTACAAATGTGTCTTCCAGACCACTTAGCAGTCTATATTACCTTAAACATTTGTGAGCCACTGATTGAACTCCACAAGAAAATATTACGTTGCAGGTTGGAAGCCGTCTGTAACCTTGCTGCTCTCCCTCCCAGGAGAGCAGACAAGTTACCTCACAGACTTATGCAATTCTAGTTTTGCATCACTGCTGAGGGCCCTAATGAGCTCAGCTGCCTGTGCCCCCAGCCGGGGCTGCCAGAGCTAATGCTGTGCAAACCCGTGCTTCCCCAATGGAAATTGCAGTGAGGTAAGTCATCTTCATTTCATATCAGCTGGAGTTCCTGCAATATGTCGTTTTATTCTGATAGTATTAGCCAGTCATTTCAAATTTTGATGGTTGCTTTCCCAATGGTGTGAAGAGAGCTCACTCACCAACATACATGATCCTCCAAAAAAAAATCTGAAAGAGATATAAAGTTATTTATGAAAATATTTTAAAATGGGTAATCAAGCATGCTAGTTGTTTTCTTCCATTAAACAAGTCCCTCATCTATAGGATGATCCCTTTTGTGTCCCATATGTGTACCACAGAATGTTCTGTGTACCACAGAATTCAGCAGTGTCTGTGCTTCTGGAAGTTGTACTGAATGGGGAACACACAGAAAACTCAACCTCACATCCTCCAGAGCCACCAGCAACAGCCCTGCTCTCTATCAAGCTGCCTGGATTTAAATAAGTGACAAAGTGTGGGATTTTTCTTTAGCCTCTGAGCAGCCTTCCTTTTTTTAATGTTTATATTTGTATCTGCAGGTGGTATCTGATCCGTAAGACAAGTTAATTGAAGGTCTGCTTTAATCATTAAAAAAATGTGGGAAGTAGCTGGAGGGTGAAATATCAGGCTGGGATTATGAGACTAAAGCTGCATTTTACACAGGAAAACCTTGTGCCTGGCAATTGTCCTTGTAATGTTGCAAGAGCTGGAGGCGTTGAATTAATTCCCAATACAGCTGAGTTCTAATTATCCAAATAGATCAGGGGATCTATTTGGGGCAATACTTCCCCCACTAACACTCACAGAGCCACTCCACAGCAGGGTGTTGGTGTTCCCTGAGATGTTGGCGTGTGTGCAGCCACCATGGGTGGTATCTCAGTCAACATCTTCTCAAACCTCAATGACATAGTGAGGGATGCCTGGATTTGTTGTTTTTAAATAAAGATGGGACATCCCCTTATTTAGGTAATGCAAGTAGGACATAACTCACGTTGAGGTAATGGAGAGTGGGGTATGAAAGGAAAGCAGGAAAATGAGGTTCCTGTAGGAGAGCTTGCACTCTCCATCCCATTTTCCTTGTATTTTGAAGGACCTATATTCCCCAAAGGACAATCAATAGTTCATGATCACGTCCACATCGAGCTGAAAGTTATCACACTCATTTATTTTAAATTGACAGAAGAGGGTGTGGTATTTTGGGCCGTGGGTGGAACGTGGATTTTTGGGTGTTTTCCTGATTTATGATTGGAAACACTTAAAAAGCAATTTCTGTTTTGCAGAAGAGTAACTATGTCATCTTCCTGTGAATAACACAGGGTGTTCACATCTCCATGGTAATTGGATGTGATAAAATAAACAGATGTTCTGATGTTCTTCTACGAAAAAGTCGTGTAAAGGTCTGAGTTTTAGTGCTCCTAATGCACATATATCCCTTTGCCTTCACATTTCTCAGAAATAACAAGGTCCACCATGGGGCAACTCGTGGGAGAAGCGAATACAGATCTGAAGGAAATTATGGCTGGAAAAATTTTCATTAACTTTATTTTAAATATATTGGAGGAGGTTTTAGGAATAAGGCAATTGACTCAACATGCTTACCCTTTAGTTCCCTCTGCCTTAATCCTGTCTTCAGCTTTCATTTCAGATCCTAATTCCTTTCCTCTTTCAGAAATGAACAGAGGTATCTCTTAAATTCCTCAGGCTCAATCTCTTGCTCTCCACAGGCTCCAGCAGCACAGCAGCCCCTCCAGGCAGAATACTCTGCTAGACACCCTCCTGCCCAACACAAACACCTTCCACCATCGTGTTTTCATGGGCACACATACACACACGCACCCCCGCCACACCATTTCAGGAAGCTGTAAGAGACCACAGCAGTCAAATGAATTCGAGGCTTTATTTGAACAAATGTCAGAAATTGTCGACCTCCCTGGCACAGCTGCAGAGCCCTTCTGCCCGAGCCAGCTCCCTTGGGGTTGGGGCAGCTCGGGGGGAATTTTGGGTCTGGGAAGGTGCTGCAGAGGTTTTGGGTTGCGTTTGCTGCACGGCGAGCAGCGATGGAGAGGAGTGGAGTGTTGCTGTCGAAGTCAATTTATTCTTGTTGATTTTTCACTGATGCCTAAAAGCCCAATATGAGAGTGTAGCTGCTTCGTGGTCTGTGTTGCCTTCGGCCTCACACACCCTGCTTTCCCAGAAGGCTGCGTGCCCTAAATGGAGGAAACAAAGAGTGAGAGGGGAGCGTGGGGCAGTGGGGAGAGCTCCCCCACCCCGCTTGGCAGGTCTCTGCTGTGCTGGAGCAGCACCAAAATCTCCTGACTCCCAGCCCAGCCTCTCATCCACAGCTTTTCTTATCAATTTTTTTGCATTCTTAAATTCATTTGATGGACTGCAGTTGCTGGAGCACTGCAGATCTGCTGAGAGGCTCTCTGATGTGCTTGAAGATGAAAGTGTAAATAGAATATTTTTGGAGAGCTAGCCATACTCCAGTGATAAGCCTGAGGGAAGAACGGTTCAGAACATCCCAGCCAAAGTCACTGCTGGCACATGGGGTGTCCAGTAGTTTTGGGAGTTGTCAGATTTTCTCTCACTTCATATAAATTGTAGAGAAGACAGAATTGTGTCCTTGAAGAACAAAAAAAGGAGGTATTGAAAGTATATTCACCACGCTTTCCATCTTTAAGGTACTCTTTAATTTCAAATGCATTGTTCCAAGTTGGTTTTGCTGAAATAATTATAAGGTGTTGGAGTTTATCATCTCCTTGGATGACAGCCATACCTGGAAAAAAGCACTGAATAAAAGCCACGTTAGCAGTTAGCCCTGGGCTGGTTCCCACTGTGAGCCAAGCCCTCTCTCTGGAGCTCAGCTGTTTGCAGTTGGCAATCCATTTATTTAAAAGCTGTTAAAATACCTAAATAGTTTTTTCCTAGGAATTCGATAAAATCAAGTGCAATTAATTTCCGCATTTCTAGCAAGTGGTTAAATTATTTTTGTTCCCCATTAGCTAATAAAGCTCTTGAGATGGAAAGCTGCTTTCCTGCCATAATGAAGCAATATTAATATTTTGCTCTTAAAAATCAGTGTTCGTCTGAAGGTCACAAAACATTTTGCAAAGGTGGATGAATGTATGGGGTGGTATGTATATACACACATGCATATATATATATTAAAAAAAATATATATGTATTTAAAAATATATGCAGGCCATCTGTCATGGGCTTTTCTGTGTCACTCTGCTGTCTCTAACTGCAGTCGCAGCTGGTTCCGGCTGGGGTGAAAGCTGACCCTCACCAAGGAAATGTGGTAACTTCCAGACCCCCACATTCTTTAGAGGTGGCTTAAAAGGTTTGAAAACATCCATTCAGTCTCTTTCACCCGCTACTTCCATAACGGAAAAAAAGATTGGGAAATTTCGATTATGCTTTTTTGCTAAAAAAACCAAGCGAGCAAATAATCGCCCTTGGCTGAAGTTGACTGGAAGATTTATGAGGGTCAGTTGCGGGGAGGTAATTTTCTTGGAAAGTTTCAATTTCATTTCTAAGCTGGAAGAAAATAAATATTGAGGCCTCTTTTTTTTTTTTTTTTTTTTTTAATTAAATGTAATGCTGTTTTCTAGCCAACCCTAAGTCTAAAAAACAAAACAATAACTAACATGATCCAGTCTTGGGTGCCTAGGAAAATCCTTTCTGTCTTGGGTAAGAGGCCAGTGAGCTCTGGGCAGGCGCAGGAGCACGGAGAAAGGTCAGGGAAGGATTTCTGGAGATAATTTTTTCCTCTCCAGGAAAACTTGATGAGAAGCCCATCAGCCCTGGATCTCTTCCCTTTATCCAACCAATAATTCAGGCTCTCAGTCCCCAGTCAAGAGGTTGTCCCTTTGGCAAGTCCTTTGGCCCCATCCTCAATGTGAAGGGACTGGTTCTCCTTTGGTTGTTAACAGCTAAGCCTCTTCATGCTGGCTTGGGAGTTTTATCCTTCCTGCATTTATCCTCGCTGTCCTCTCCCTTTCTCTTTCCCCTCCCTCTCCCTTTCCTCCATCCACACTCGCCAAGCCTGGCTTGGCCTCTACTTTGTCAAAGTTCTGAGATGCTCCTTCTGCTCCGGTGCAGGGGAAATGTGACCACACACATTAAAAACCAGTTTGCTGTGGCTCCTCCCCATGTAGACGGATTTGCCTGGGAAAAGGGCACTGAACAGACTCAGTCTGGAGCCAGGAAGCACCAGTCTCATTTTCTGAGTGACGTTTCGAGGGGAAAGTCGCATGATTCTGCCTGATGTCAGATGACAAATCGTGGCACTCTAGTGTAAAATTGTTTCCAGTTGCTTTCCAGCAAGTGAAATGAATCCAAGCCAAACCCACCCATCCAGGAGCAGATGCAGTTGCACAATGGAGCATTTAACGCCGGGTGATTTCTAAAGTGAGAAGATAAGGGGATATATCGTATTTAATTGCAAAAGCAACAGTCAGTTCAGAGATTTACACTTATGAGCAGCACTGAGTTTGGAAATAAAACAGACCTCTTTCAAAATATACTGTAAGATCCTTTGCCAAACATCTATTCTTATTCACCTTTCAGTGAACACTGGCCTTTTTAATTAAAAAGGGAGCAAATTCCATTATTATGAACCCCTGACTGTCAGTAGGAGAAGAAACATCTGTCCTGTGTTAACTAAATTTTTAGGAGGACTTTTTTCCCCCAAATGCCTCCTTTTTATAGGCTTTAACTTTATTAATACGATAAATGCAAGAAATTATATCAATTTAAATATCCACCAAAATGAGCAGTACACCTGATTTTTAATAACCATGGATGCAAGCCATGGAAGAGAAATCTTTATGAAATACAGTGACATTTTTATGAAGTGAAGTGCAGTCACTGGAAGCTTTGCCATTAACTTTGCTCGAGTCAGCTTTTCCTTTCTGTCCGCTTTCAACTTGCATTTCTTCCTCTAAGCATGGGGATAATATCTGTCCCCTGCTGCCGCCCAGGATGGCCAGGCCATTCCTTCCTTTGCATCCAGGTTTATCACCTGCACCATCGCCACCCTCTTTCCTCCCTGTTGCTTTGCTGAAGGCAAGTACAATCCAAAGCTGTCTCCAGGCCGCCTGCCTGGGACGGAGCCAGGTTAAATGCAGGCAGGTCTCAGGACTGAGGCCACACCTGCACCCTGCGGAGATCAGCATCAGCACTTTGGTGTCTGAGCACCATAAATTAGCAATTTGGCAGTAACACAGCTACTGATTTCCTGAGGTGGGCAGGAGGACTTCAAACCGTGCCACAGCATCACCTGGTTCAGGATGTGTTCCCCCATTCTTTGGCAGAATTATGGTCCTCACCTCTCCCTCCTTCCCTCAGTCCCTCCCTCCCATCCTTTGCCTCTGCAGCCAACTGGTTCCAATGCAAGAGCTGACTCACTTTGAGCTGCTTGGGTGCTGCATAGTAAAACCTTGATGGATATTAACTTTCCTGCTTGGACTTATGCATAGCTTCCAGCAATGTTGGCTTTATCAAACTGCAGTAGCTAAAATGAATATAAATTTAAAATAAAATAAAATTTTAAAATCATAGCTGGTTTCCCTCTTCAGGACTCAACAATTAACACTTTCCAGGGTATGTCCTAAAATGAAGAAAGACATATTTCATAATTAAGAAAACAGAGGCTATAAATATGGATCAGGTTGGAAAATGAGTGATTCTTTTGTGCTTGATCCCCATTCTTCAGTGCTGAGTACAGCAACAGAAAATGACCCAAATGACTCTCATCCTCCGTAAAGATGCTCCAGACTTTCTGGATAGCAGCACATGTTGCTACACATGCACAGAGTGCCTGGCTTGGATGTTTTATTTAGCTTGGTTTGTTTTCCAGTTTCCATTCAGGCCTTGGAACTGGCCTGTTTTTCACACCTGAGGCTCACAAAAGGTCTGTAGATCAGTGCTAGACATGAGGGAAAGGGCAGGAGATGGCTGGCAGGGAAAGTGATGCCTCCAGAGTCCAAAGGGTAATTATTTATGTTCCCAGAATGTCACTTGCTGGACCAGCGGCTGGAACAAGAGGCCCGAGCACTGAGCGCTGTCTCATGCTGAGGGATTGGTGCTTCTCCAACAAGTGTTGCACTCCTGGGTGGAATTTCTAAAGCAAATGCAGCCACTGCTCTGCCTCTTGTCCCAGGGCCCTGACCCAGAGCCTGCTGCAGCCAACAGGAGTCTTTCCATCAACTGGAACACTCCTGGAATGGAATCTGAGCTACAGACACACTAGATCTTGTGCAGAGAAAAATAATTAGAAAAACTCAGTTGGCTGCAGTTGTTACCAACTTGCATGTTTGTGGATTTGTCTGGCCGGACACATGGTTAGAAGAAAGAATTAGGACTGCACACAGATCCCCCAAGAGAATTAACTTCCCTTATTCCTATCTGACCAAACCAACAAACCCAAAAAACATCTTGACACCAGACTCTTTACTAAGATGTTTGCTAATCTGCAATGGAAATGAGACTTGAAGGGCCAGACTCCATTGCTAAACTGGTGAGAGAGGACTGGGCATGTATCAGGGGAAAAAATCTGTTTGAAGAACTCTAAGTAAATCTATCTTGTACAAAAAAACCTTTTAGCTGGAGATATGCTCAGCCAGTTGATGTTTAGGAGTATGGGATCCTCACTCCAGTTTGGGCATGAGCCCACTGGGTGATCTGGGCAAGCCGCCTTTGTCCTGTGTGGCTCATTGGAGGCACTTGAATATTCCACAATTAGATGTTCCTGGCAGTCCAGATGCTTCACAGCTATTGGATTTTTTTTACTTCACACTTCTGGGCACTGTATAGAGAAACCTTGCATAACAGAGACTCTGGAGGCACAAGTCAGAAGTAAATCCTGATGTCGGAGTGTCTCCAAGCATTTCCTACTAACCTGATCCTTCTGCCAACAGATCTTTTGCTCGTGCCCCGTTTTACACCCACTTAACCTGTTTTTATCCATCTATTAGGAGAAATGATTTCTTCCTGAACAAAAAAAAAAAGAGGGTTAATGTGTGATGAAATAATGGGGGTGCTGGTGAAGCAGCCCTGAGTCAGAGGGCTGTGGGAGTGCGTTACTCACTGGGAGCACAGCCTGACTTCTGCCCGTGCCCTTCCTTGCTTAGGATCAAGCTGGACATGAGCCAGCGGATCTGCACTGCAATTAACGGAGGTTCACCTGCTCATGCTAGACTTGGGTTTGCCCCAGTGTTTACATGGCTGGTAAAGATCCAGTTGCCTTTTTTTCTTCACTTGAGCTTTGACAAATCACAGTCAGGAGAAATATTAGTCTGAGAAGTGTATCCCGAACCTTTGATCGCCTTGAGCCAATGAGAAGCTGTGATTAATTTTAATCCTTTAAATGTTCAAATGCAAATCCAGAAATCTGAATTAATATATTTTGCTGGCATCACCAGAGGATTGTGAAACAGGAAATTAAGAGTGCAATAACTTAAACAAAAGCTTATGAAGAAATAATGGCAGTGGTATGGGTAATGAGTCAGAGTGAAGGCTGGGCTGCTCAGAGGAGCCTGTAAGAGTGGGATACCAGTTTGGTGGGATTTGGGGACTTATTGCCCCTCAAATTTCTGGAAAATTCCAGCTTAAAGCAGTTGCCAGCATTTTATTGCAAGTTTATTTCTTCATAGTAAAAATTGTTAATAAAATTAGCTTTCCTCTGACCTTGTGCTGGGTCCCAGCAGCAAGGGCCTTTGCCTGTGGGTATTGCTGGAGTCTGTTGTCTGGAGCAAAGACTGATTTGTGTTGCATGGGATAAGTGAGGACAATCTCTCTCATCACACCACAGAGATGCTGCAGTTTAATTGCTTCTTGTTACTGATACTGGGCAGCAGCCTTACAAAATGCAAGATGTAAAATGTATCTGGTGGTTTTGATCCTGTAAATTTGGGTTATGCACTGTCAATTGATCTCTAGTGTCCTTCATCATATTAAAAAGTGACATAAGTATTATATATATGTGATGGTTACCCCACTACATTACTTACAAAGATTTAATAGGTGATAGATGTTTCCATGAGGAACAGGTGTCACGAGTGAACACAGTCATACGAGCAATAAATAACAAGTCATAAAAGACTAACTCAGTAACAACGGATTAATCATCATTAGCCCTCTCTGGAATATTTATAATTGGAATCAGTTCATTAATTTTCTTCCTACAAGCACCAACAGGTTAGCCAGACACTTCTATAACTGAGCTACACCTCTGGAGGCCTGATCCTGGTCCTGTGTGCAATCCTCTGGGACTGGGAATGACGCTGCTCCAAACCCTGTGAGCTGGTGCTCCTGGTGCTCTGTGCTGGGCTCCTCCGTGGCTGCCACAGCCAGGGGATGTCATCCCGCTAACGCACTCCCCAAAATACCCAGAATATTGACTAGCCTGTGCACTAGTCAGGTCCAGGGGGAATGAGTTTGGGAGTCTGTAATGTCTCTGTTTCTCATGCTGCCAGCCTCCGCCGTCTGCAGTAGTCTGGGGTTATGTCTGAGCCTGCGGAGCTACGGAATTGTGTGTGTGTGTGTGTGTGTGTGTGTGTGAGCCACTGCCGGAAATTCAGCGTCTGGAATCCATTGTGCCACAGTCATCCCGGGCTGAGCTGCAGGCCAAAAGAGCTTCAGCCTGCATGGGCGCATTTCTTTCCTCTGTGCTTCTGGGATTTTTAAAGCATGGAGAAAACTCGAAAGCAATCCAAATCCCAGCATCTCTGATCCTCATGAGTTGACTTCGCATTCTCTGGTTTTAAGGGTCAAATTGTGGCCCTTGCACAGGAGCCGGGGAAATCTCTCTCCTCCTGCCCTTTCAAACAGCACCCAGCATTCCCAGGCACGCTGTGCCCACGAAGGCCAGCCTGGGAGAGTGCTGGCCCAAGCTCCACCCTGTCTGGGAAGGATGTGCAGCTTCATTTCACCTCTTTACACCACTCACAGAGTGGACAGTGGACCACAGAGGAGGTGAAAAACAGCCCCTCCAGAACCCCACATCTATCTCCATGCTGGGTGTCAGCCCTGTGCTCTCTGCCTCCTCATGCCCATGGGTGAAGGCACACCAGAAAGAAGAACAGAGAGAAGAGGGAGGAAGAAGGTAGAAAGGATTGATGGTGGGCGGCATTGTGCAGATCCTCATGAAGGACCCTAGGGACCCCCAGTTTATCCCAGGGACCAGCCCAGCCCTCCTCTGCCCCCTGAATGCCAGCGGCACATAAGGAATTTTACCCATTTGGCATGGCTGAACTCAGTTTTGCTCTGTTTCAGAGAGAAGTTTCTCTCTGAGGCTTTCAGAGGCTGGAACTTGACACCCCTGTGCTGCAGGAGGCAGGAGCCAGAGCCTGGATTCAACAGCCACGCCTGGAGGCTGGAGCATACAACAGGACACTGGGAGAGGAGCTGGAGCATCACCCGCCGTGGCTCAGTCTGGGATACCTGAAGGGCTAAAGAACAGCTCTGTGGCACATAATACAGGGCTGTACAGTGGCATAAATCTGGGAATAAATAACGCACCCGTCAGCACAGCCCCCTCCTGGGGAATGCCACAATATGTGGTGCAGTTATTTGGATTTTTTGCCTTTTGGAGGCTGTTCCAGAACCACACTGCTCAGATTGTGCCTGATTCCAAGCCGGGTCTGGTCTGTGGTCTGCTAACCTCATCTGTTCCCCTGCCAAAATTGCTCTTAAATAGCTCATCTCCCTCACAGGCATTATCCTTCCAAGTATTTATAGAAAGCAATCGATGTCCATTCTCCCTCGTGTAGACCAAAGATGTCACTTCTCAAAATCTGTCTTTGAAGAACTCCCCAAGTGATGTGGGCAGTCCATAGTTCCTTTTTCTGCTGCTGATTTGGTGTTTCCCTTTTCCATGCAAAATCAGTGTTTTCTCTTTAGCTGGCGAAATGATTTTGTCACTAGTTTTATGTTAACACCCATTGCCACCAGTTTCTTTGATTTTTCTGGTGATACCTAACCAAAGCCTGTACTGAACTCTTGGTAAGTGAGATCTGCCACATTCCTGTTCTTTAGGAAATGAGACATCAAGAAAAGATTCTGTTAGTGTAACCAGTGTTACCTTTCATAACTTGCAATATTGGTTCATCCTCTTTTTCTACATCTGCATGTGAAATGAGACTTCAGGCACATTCACGTGCTATAATGGTTATTCCATGTATGACATGCAGAGATTAAAGGTAGAGATTTGAAGAAGATAGATATGGGCATCTTTCAGAAGATAGATAAAGCATCAGGAAATGAGGTTTGAAGCAAAATGAAAATGCTTCGGTTGTTAAATTTAAGAAAATCCTCCATTCTGGTGAGTTGTAAGAAAAAAAATCTGTGTTTCTTCTTTTAGGTTTTCTTTTGATGCGTGGCACGTCAAGACATGACAAGTCTTAACAAGGGTATGTGAAACTGTACATCAGATGAAGGAGACCCTCCCCTAAAATCCAGAATTTCTGCCTTTCTCATACTTTCTCGTCACGTTTCCTTCCCCTCTCTCATGAACTGCCAAGCTGGGGGGTTTGGTGCCAGCTGGTGGAGAGCAAGGACTGCTGCAATGGAAAACATGAATGCTCTTACTTCAGAGCAATAAAACAAGCAGCAGGAGCCTCTGCCCATGTCTGATGAGCCTCTGGATGTGGAAGGGACGTGATTTGCCCATCACTGATCAGAGCTGCCTTGTGCCAAAGAGATGGCAGAGATCCAGATTCAAGACCCCAAGAACCATGTTGGGTTCAGTGTGGGATTTGGAGAGCTCAGCACGGTTTTGCCAGCCTGGTGTAAGTGACATGGGGATGTTTTTTGTCCCTCTTGCATTCTGCCCTCTGTGCTGGTCACTTGGGACATCCTCTAAGGCAAATCACCTGGTGTGCAGCATGGTGGCCCCACACAGCCCAAACAGCTCTTTCTCTGCAGGTACAAACCGAGGTTTGTTCCTGCTTCCTCTCGTGTCCTGCTGAACATTCTAGGTATCACAAGAAGCCAAATAATGTCCTGTTTCAATCTTATAATTTATTGCATTAAAACCCCCACAGTTGTAGGAGAAAAATTCCCAACCCCCAAATGCCCCAAACTGACTTAGCGATTCAAATATTTCTCAGCTATCAGCTCCCTTGATGCTGCCACAGAATTTATGCCAAACTCCAGCCAGCAAGGGATCGCTGAGGGAGGCTTGAACTAAGAAAACAAATAAACCCTGGTGCATTCTGAAGCGACGCAGATTTTCACTGCGTATGAGCCTTGACAACATACATTATGTCTACATTCAGCAACAAATCTGTTATCTCCTGGCCTCAAAATATGCCACAGATGCAAGTTACAGAAAAACAGCTGCTACAGAAAGGGGATGTGTAAGTAGTTACCATCAAAAAAAATCCACAAACCTAAACAAATGTGAACTACTATAATGTCTCACTGCTTACCACAACAGAGAGAGCAAGTCTGGTTTAGAGGGGAAATGATGCAAAGCACTGATCTCCAAATCGGGAACATCTCAGCAAGACCTGCCATAGCAACAAAAGAATTAAAAATAACAGAGAGAAAAAAGGACAGGGCAGCCAGCATTACCTGGGCTACGTAATTAATTCAGAATCCCTCACTGCTGTGCTCAAAACATTTACTGATTAAACCACTCCCACCCAGGCACTGTCAGTAGTGGCACTGCACTTGTGGTGCCTCCAACATCACTGCTGCGCTTATCATGGCCTGATGACATCATAATAAGTGAGGTCTCCTGGATATGGTCTTCAGGGCACAACCCCAATTACTAAAACCCCGAATTCAAATCCATAGAGTTATGGTTTAGGAGAAGGAGCTAGATCTGAAATTGAAAAGCTGTGGATTTTAGTTTGGCCTCTAGGGATATTGCCTGCTGCAGAGTCTGGCAGGAGTTATTGGGTTGCATGAACTGCTGTGTGAATATGGGAATAGAAATGAAGTGGGTCCTCGAGCACACAGAAATTGGCCATTTCTCAATTATAAGTTCACTCTTTGAGCAGCTTCAATGGACATGGTTAACTCCTGGCCATGAAGTCATGTTGATGGAAAACAAGTGCCAGTGAATGAGTGCTTTGACACTACCTGGTAAATGATAGATCTTCAAGGTGGAATAAAGACTGGACTGGACAGAAATTCATTATGAATCAACACACAACAGATGGCGTGTTCTGAGTCTTGGGTCTTAAAATCTTAAAATGTAGCCAGCTATTTGTACTCTTGGCTTTTATATTTTCTTTAATATTTTCTGTAATTTCTTCAACCCTTGTCCCTCAGCAGACATTTCTGTTACAAGCTACTACAGGGACTTCCCAGCTCCATTCCTGGTGTGGCAGTAGGGTCTCAGACTATATTTGGACATTGGAGTTTCAGGGTTGAAACTATTCACTCATTATTATTTTGGCCTCTGCAGTGGCATATCAGGCTTTAACATCTTGGCTTCTTCCACTCTAGAAATCAGAGGGTTTCTGCCTCCCAGCCATGTTAAGAGTTGTGTGCTGAGGAGCTTTCTGTCCAAGTCTTTTTGGGCACACAAAGTTTATAAAATGTAAAAAGTAAGATTCCATTTAGCATTTTCTCCTGCCTGTCTACCACACTGTAACTCTATAATTGCTGAGCTCTTTGCCATATAAAAAGAAAGCTTATGAAAATTCAGAGGAAAAGCTCCCCAATTCCCTAAAGAACAAAAAATGGGAACAACATATTCTGAAAGCTCATCCTCAGCAGCCAAACTCTGATCCAACACAGATGTAGTTGAATATTGTAGATGGAGAAGATTATAATTTTATGTATTGTTTCTCTTGCTTTATCATTCTCTACATTTTTATGGGCTAGCCACATCTTGCTCCATGTACGAATGTAAACACATATGTAAATGAACACTGTTGTGCAAAGTCTCTTTCTGATACCAATAATGGGAAGTTTTCATCCCAGGGTTAGCTGTACAGCCTACTAAACTGCATGCTTCTGTTTTCTGAGTATTATACTATTTCCTGATAATAAAAGTATGCAACCCCGGTTTATTGCTCTCCATTTAACAAAGGAAATCAATGTTTATTTTGTATGTCTGAAAAGTACAAACTTAATTAAAGGAACAACCGATGAAATACTGACTCAGGAGCCTGTACACACACTTAATCACACATGTGGGAGAAAGCCCCCTGGAAGACTGATTGTGCTGCCCATCGAGAATGATGTCAAAACCCATTAACTTCAACAGGAACAAGACCTGGCCAAATCTCCGAGTGCTCAGCCGGCCTCTCCAGGCTTAGGGTTGGCAAGAAACATCCAGCATCTGCTGAGAGGTCCTGACTTCTGCTGTGCACACAGAAATGCTGTGTCCAGAACAGCCCACATCCACAAGGACCCCCTGCTGCAAAGGGCATCTGGCTGGATCCGGGCACCCAGCAGTGCATAGTTTGGATCCCACAAAGAATTCATCCAGTCCTTTGGTATTAATTTTACTGTACTTGAGCAATAAGCAAGCGTGGGCAAAGGCCACAACTGAAAATGGCCAGTCTTGCCTTGAAAGGTGGTGGCAATTTGGTTGTGCATTTCCCATGCGCAAATATGGCAAGTTACAAAACTCCCTAACATCAGTTATTTAAAATATTACTGATTAATTTTAACCAGGCTTCACTCTAGCAGCTCTATGTCTGATTTTTAACACGTGAAAAATAGAAGGTTTTTTTCTGGTACAGTCTGCACCTTCGACATCGTTGTTGGTTAAGCTGAAGTGTCTGACACAATTTTTCGGTTGTGCCATTTTCAGTGTGATTTAGGCACAGTTGCTTTCAGATGAAAAAGACATTAGGTAGGGAAAAAAACCCCGCACTGGGCGTTGTAACCATGAGAGTGACCTGTTCCTCTTCCCTGCTACAGACAGCTTGCGTAATTTGATGGTCAAGCCTATTGAAACCACACAACATACTCTGTTTTTCAGTTTCATGGACAGTGATGTAACTCCAAAACAAGCAATGATTAATAAAATGTCATTCGTTCCACCCAAAGCAAGAAATGTCACACTGCTCCAAGCCTTGCTATTAGACTGAAAATGTCTAATAAAGTGTCTCTAGAAGAGTTCCTGCAGTACTGTTTCTGTCCAAGGTATGTGGCTGGTCTCCTCTGCCACAGAAAATTTCATGTGATATGGTAGGTACATATGCTCTAGGTACATCTGGAGAATGATTCAAGTGGTTATAACTGGGTAAATGGTTCCTTGCTCAACATCCTCCGTCATTATATCTGCTAGCTTTTGTGTTTTCTTTAAAAACCAACAGAATTGGGTTATCTCATGCAAGGCCACAGCTGAAAAGGAAGTATCAGAAGAGAAAATATATGAATTTGGAAATTTCTCATTTTGTGGAAAGGTGACTGGGTCATGCCTCATGCATCAAAGACTTCCTCATGGGTGACTGCTCTGGGAGGGCTTCATGAACCCAGCACCAGGAATTCACATGGAAACCTCAAAATTTCAGATAGACTTGTTCATTGCTCAGCTTCATCCTCTCTCATCCTCATTAAAGTACAAATATCATGTAAAACAGGAAATCACTCAGTAAAGCGTCCTCTACATTGACTCAAACTGATGGAGTGAGAGATGAAAAAGAAAAAGAGAAGGCTAGAGAAAGACACAGCAAATGCACAGGCAAAGTTGCTGCATGAAATGTGTTTGCTTCCAGGGTCACGCCAATCAACAGCAGATGTTTGAGATAACCTCTTGTGGCTGTAACTTGACATGTCAAAGAGCAGTTCTGCCCTACAGCCCTTCACTTTTTCTCCCCTTAGGAGGGTAACAGGAGATCCTTCTGTCATCCTGTGGAATTTCTCTTCTACCACCAAGGTAATTCAATACATATCAGCCTCTGAAACTGATATACAGCAAGGGGCTGCAGAGGTAGGAATCCCTCCAAGCTCTGATGCTATTTTGGGGATTTATTAAGACAATTCCATGGGGCAAAAGACTGTGCTGAAATGTTCACAGCAGCTCACATCCCCTGGGGTCTGCAGCAAGTGGTCTCCTGTGGATGGGCCACTGTTGTGCCAAGCAGTGGTGGGAGTTGGGGTGAACGGGGCTCACACGCACGAGATTCATCTCTCTGCTGGTGTCACAGCACTTCTTGCAGAATGGTTTGCTAAGGAGACAGTTGGGCTCTAATCCCTCGTGGCAGAGCAAATGTGGCATCAATGAAGCTGGCACAAAAGCTTTGCGAAAGCTCAGTTACTCAGCAAGTTACTGGGATGAACACTTCTGTCACCAAAAAGTGGCTATTCTTCACCTGTGGGATCTCTGTCCTTTCCTCCTCCAGGCAATAAAGTTTATGCTCTGGTATTTCTGCAGAGTGCATTGCAGGGACATGACAGAAACATGAGAGAGACCTTGGATTTGATTAACCCTCATCTAATGAAGGCAAGAATAAAAAAGAACCCAAGTAAAGGTGAAAATGAAGAGGAATTTCTTCAACATCTTCATCTTTCTAGAAACAGTTTATCATTTTCACTGGGCTGTGAGGGGCAGCCCTGGGGTGGCGGGCTGGCAAGGAATGGTAGGATCACCACTGAATGAACCCAATCAAATCAATACATCTGAACTGCAGCAAAAACCTGGACACAGAGATCCAAACTGAGCCTTGAGGTCTGTTCTGAGTCCTTATTGCATCACATTGCTGCACTATAGGCACAGGATAAGGCTTCTCTCACCCTCCATCATCACCACTACACACATATGAGTCTAAAAGACCTTTATCTCCCTCCAAAATTTTAATCAGTTTTTTCCTTAACAAAGGTTGACTTTCCTAGCTATTCTCCCCCCTGCATATGAAAAACACTGTAGTAAGGAAGAAAATGCTCCTGCTTATAATGAAAACCACATTATGGCTGAGCCCTGGGGACTGGCTGGGGGAGGTGGAGGCAAGGGGGCTCCCTGGCTCTGCTCTAAAGTATGATCCAATAAGTCATTTCCAGGGTAAACACATAAATCTGTCCATCTTGAGCAGAATCCAAACAATCAGAAGTATTCCCCTTGCCTTATTCAAAACATCTCTGTTGCTACTGAGGAAATAAAAGGAGTGGATAAAAACAAACACCCTTTGGTGGAAGTTGAAAAGGAAAACATTCAGTGTAAATGTTCAGATGGCCACTGAGTAGCTTTGTTCAGAGGTAAAGTTCTGGCTGCTGCTGATGTTCCCTGCCTCACTGGTGGTGTCATGAGTGCACTGATGTTGTTCAGAGTGTTAGGATGAGATGTTAGGATGGATGCCCAGAGAAAGGAAAAAATGGGATGGGAAAGAAAAAAAATCAACAGTTCTTCCCCTGTAGCAAATATGGTTTAGCTAATGTGCAAGTCTGGATTTGTACAGAAAGCAGAACCTTCTCTCACAGCCTGTTTTCATAAATGTGCCCTGCTGAGGAAGTGTGAGACTGGCTCAGTTGAATGGCAAAGATCAAGGAGAAAATTCTTTTTATGGAGGTCAAAACCGCTTGTAATCTGCAGTGTTAGATTGAAACCCCAAATCTGAAAGACTTTGCCTTGCAAATAAAAGCTATTGAGCTGTCATAATGCAAGCTCTCCCACCCCCAAACTCTAACTCTGTTTATAAAGTCATGGAACAAGTCGCGAGCTGCTACAATCAGTGCCAGGTATGGCTCACCCTGCTGTAATCCTGTGTCTCTCTGAGGAGCTTTTCAGACCTAGTGCCATCGTCTGCTGTCTTGTTTAAAATGTTATTCTCATTGTTAACACCTTTTTCTGCAAAGACAGTGATGTTCTTAGAGAGCAAGAGTCACAGTGAAACACCAGGTGTTACAGAGGTGTTTTCATCTGAGTAGTGATTCCAACGGAGCATTTAAAAATGGTGATGCTTAAAATCACCACTCTAGCTATGTTCTAGGAACCATTTCTGCTGCCCATAGTTTCCTACTGAGATGAAACAAACAGTTCTAAGTTTTCTACTTTAGGTCTTCATTAGGGACACCAGAAACAAAACACAATGTTCAGCTCTAGCTATTTCCCAAATCGTGCTATTCCTTGGAGGCCCCGTCTTTAAATACAAGGCTCAACCTCTGCTGTTTGTTTAGCCCAGCCACACTTACAGTTTGTTTAGACAGGTTTATAACCCAGTAAAAGGAGGACTTGGAAGATGAGCCAGGTTCCCTGAATTATGGCTGTAGATAGCACAAAGGCAAGCAAGTCATGGCCAGTAGAAGTCAGGAAGATGCCACCAGACAATTCATCTTCTCTGTGCAACCAGCTGGATTCTGCCCTGAGGATCTACAGGTAACTCAGCAACACAAAAGTAATTTTCTGGCAAACACGCACAGGAAACTGAATATTTCTGTGGGTCTTTTACAGCTCTTTGGTAGCT
This sequence comes from Atrichornis clamosus, assembly GCA_013400975.1. Lineage (NCBI taxonomy): Eukaryota > Metazoa > Chordata > Aves > Passeriformes > Menuridae > Atrichornis > Atrichornis clamosus. The sequence continues at coordinate 14,810 of WBMZ01012144.1, read as the reverse complement.
GCATGCTTGTATTTCCATCTGGTCAATTCTACTCATCGGTCCAAATCTGTCAATTTTAATGCAAGTTGGCTATTTAGAAGATGCTTTGGACTTTCTGTAAGTTATCTTTTGTTATCTTTTCCCTGCCTCTTGCTTAGTTGACGCCACTCTTGAGTTTGTATTCCTTGCAGCAGGTTGTGAAATGTGATTCCCAGCAGTGCAAGGTCTGACGCCACAACTTCTACGGGTCATTTCTGTCTTGGGACAACCTCTTCCCACATCAGCTCAGATGGATGTGTCACTGAGACACACATGGTCCCATCACTTGACTGTTTCTATACGCAAGGCTGACAGCAGAGTGAGTAGTTAGGAAGGAATTACATTTTTTATGTCAGCCCTTTCACTAGAGAAAACGTTTAAAGACACTGTTGGCATAGTCATGTGAAGTGTTTTCCAGACTAGATTTCACCAAAACACTTCAAAAATTGTTTAGGGACATAAATTTAATATCTAGATGGTTCTGCAAGAAATAGATTAATTCAGCCTTGCATTAGAGCTGAAGTAACTCCTAGCAAGGGTAGAATAAAGCCCAACACATTCTGTACAGATGGATCCTCATTATCTGAACTTATGTGGCTCCTGCAGAGGGTGTCAGGGAAATGGTCCCTGGTGGGGCCAGAAAGTTGAATCTGTTCTCCTCCATCAAGAAGGAGTAAGGCAGAGCACCCACACAAGGAATAGCTGGAGGTCAACTGGGGCACTCCAGGAGGTCATGAGATGGATTTGGCTGCTAGGGATGGATATGTTATGCACACACAGGAATTTGGGAGAGGGTTCACAGCTATTCCGGCAGAGAGAACCGCTCTTCCTTGTCTCAGATACACAGGTCAGAGAGATATATTGGGTAGCTTTGATGTTTCACTGGGGTTTATTTCCCAGTTCCCAAAGGACATCCTTTCCTCCTGAACTGTGCTCTTCCCATGTGTAACTTGAAATGTGGCTACCACGGCTGAAAGTGCTGCTGAGTTGCTTTTAGAGGCCCAGGACTTAAATTCCCAAGTACCCTTGGCACAAGGCATTACAATACCAAGGGAACTGACACCCAGGTGTTTTTAATGATCTGGACTTCAGTGACTTACCTACGTTTATATTTAAAAAATCAGTGATGGAGCATGAGATTTAAATAGGATCTGCTGAAGCCCATTTAACCCTTGAACCATCTTCCCCTGGTCTAACTGGTCCTTTAGAGCTAAAGGAAAATGCCACAAGCTTACTTCTAGGGTTCACCTTGGAGACACCCCTAAGTAGAAAGCAGACTTAATAGGTATTTCATGTCCCTAAAGGGGCACATTCTGCTTTCACAGCACTTTGTGAAGGTCAGGAAATCAGATGCTCAGAGCCTGTTCTGAACAGTTTGCAGACCGGGAGCTCCAACATCGGGGCTAGTGGGATTGTGCTTCAAAGGGAAGTTGTGAGGAGTGGGAGCTCCGTTGTAAAATTGGGTTCCTGGTCTGCATCCATTGATACTTATTGTCTCTGTGAAAATTGCTGTTCTATTTCCTACGAGAATGGCTGCTGAAACTCTGCATGCAGCTGCTAGCAGTGGGGTGCTGGGGGATATAATGCATGTGCTAAGCCATTTTCTTGGAAGCTTTTTCTAAATACAGTCTGAAGAAGGAAATGATTTTCCCTGAAGATGCCTCCCTTTTGATAGCTTGCTCTCCCAATGGCGTTCTTATGTCTCACTTTGTGGAAGGAAGCAGAAAGACTTGTTGCAAACAGTGAGGGCACTGCTTTACCACAAAAGACCTGGCAAAATATCTGTGGGTTTAGTTTTTGAGCAGGATCAAAAAACAGCTTCTTTCTTTTCCTGAATCAAAATATGGAAAGCAGAGCAGCCACAAATACTGGAAATAAATAAACATTTTCATAAACTCATAGGCTGAACTTTGCCTTAGAGAATTATTACTCTAAAAATGATGCCCATGTAAAACACAATGAACTGGCAAACAATACATCAATCTAAAAGGGAAAATGTAACTCATATTGGTTGGTAGTTTATTTTGTATCTAACTGTCCTACCAGAACCATTAAATCTTGGTTAGTTTAGGATGGCTAATTTGTTTTTGAAAGAAATCTCCATCTGTGTAATATGTTTTCTTAAATCTAAGCCAAATTTAGTGGAAAGGAATTGTATTTTTGCATACCAGAAAAGGATATATTTCCTGCTAATTTTGCAGACATGCCTTTTAATTTTCTGCCTGGTGAACAGACCTCAGATGCATTAAAAGATGGACTATTTCAGTCATTACTGAAACCTCCTCTAAGTTGTCACTAAATGCTCTTTATGAGAGGTGGTCCTCTAATAAAAAGGGAGCAAGAACTGGATTTAACCCAGGGGATATTCCTGAGTTCTTTCTGTTGCCAGGAGGCTAAAGCTTTTATTGCATTTTGGCACTGTCTCACAGGGCAGTAGGAACAGGTAAAGAGGAGATGGGTACTGGAATTGCTCCTTTAGTTTTGTTGTCTGCAAAAAAAGCATTCAGTCTCCTCATGGATATCTTTTCTCAAGTGTGGAATAACAGACCAGCAAGAATTGCAAGGCAGGAAGAATTAATCTCCAGAAGCAAAATTTGTAAAGGGCAGGTCCTACTTGACTCGATCATCTGAGAGACCCCTTACATGGAAAAATGAAATATTTCATCACCTTTTGTTTTTAAGTGTGATCTGAGAAGTGAGAGATGGTCTTGTGACTGGGGCAGAGGGACTCCAGAGGCTCCATCCTCAGCATCTCACACGACCTCTGGCTTTCTTTGGGACCTTCGGCAAGTCCTTTATCCCATGAGAAGGAATAACAATATCTATTTATCACCATATTTATCTCCTCAGCAGATGTTCTGCCCTTTTAAAACCAAATGCAAATGTTGAACTGGTAGGTGCTGTGCATAATCTGTCCTACACACAGCTCTGCTCCTTAAAAGCCACAGGCACAGATCTGAGATTGCAGCTATAACAGGCAGCCCTTGCCCCAACCCAAAAGTGCATTTACTGCCCCCAGCATTTTTCTTCTGTGCTTGGGAACTTCTACCAATAAAGACTTGCTTTCTTAGGAATTTTCCCAGCAGCTGGCTGCTTATCTAAGGAAAACTGACAGATATGAGCATAAGCAGACACACAGGTACTGGACACAAATTATCAGTGGGAAGAGATTCCCTGAGGCCAACAGTTAGGCTTGGATAAAGTCAGTGACCACCTGGCCCGCAGCTGATAAGCAGCAATTACACCCAAGAATCCATCAGTCTGAATAAGAAAGGAAGAAACAGACCCCAGCTTCATTCTCATTTATTTTAACTCAAGGGATGATACAGAGGGCAACCCTGGGGCCAGGTCCAGGAGCTGCAAAGCCACGACAGCTCATGTGCCACTGCTCCTCTTGAACATTCCCACAAGAGATGCTCAATTCTGAGCAGAAAGGCCTGATGGATGCAATATTCACAAATGTAGTTTGTTGTTTGGGTTTAGTCTTTTGTTTTGTTTTTTTGCAGATTTACCTCCATCAATTTAAAAGGTGAGAACAAAGCTTAAGTTGGTTCAGTATTAGCAGCCAAATGGGACCTACCGGGTTCAAGGCAGTGAATAAACTGTGGTTTACACCATTAACAGAGTACAGAGAAGATTTCGTTTTGGGTTTTGGATTTTGCTAGTCAGCAAAATAACCAAAACAGTGTTTATTCCTGTTCATGGAAATTTGTAGGAACTCTGTCCCTAGGAGGAAAGATATGCTCTATAATGAGCTGTGCTTTTTCCCAGCTTATATGGAAAAAATATCTTCATGTAGGCTGTAACAATTGAAGCACAAGCTATTTATGTATTGCTGGGTATTTCTGACTTGAAATATTTGACAGGCTCTATGTTAAATATGAGGTTTCAGTTTCTAAATGTCTATCTCCAAGCCTCTCTTTCCCCTGTGCCTTATTAAAAGAAAGCCTGTAAGAAAGGAAGTGAGGAAACTTGAAAGTCAAAAGCATTCGAGGAGCGTGTAGGGAGCCTTGCATTGTATCAAATCTCCTTGCCCTCTTATTAGCACATTGAGTTTGCTATATTAATTCTACCGCTTAATTAGTTTGTGTTTCTTTAAAAATTGTAAACGTGTCTAGGACTTTTTGAAGGAAGAAGTTGCCATTAGGGATGGAGCTCCCAAAGATACCAGAATGAGACGTGGCAAAAACTGTATTTACCTCTCACTACTTGCCTCTGCAGTTGATGAGGATGTGTTTAACGGGCTGAAGGTAAGAAACAATTGCTTCAGCCGTGTGTATCTGAAGAAAGTTTGGTTAGAAACCACCTTCCAGAGGCAAAAAATAAAGAAGAGGAGCACCAGGCTGCCTGGTATGGCTTGTGGTGGGAAGCTGAGTGTTGCTGACAGGGGCTGTCTCAGGTTGGTGCCTTTGCTGTCAGGTCTCAGCGATGACGGCCTTGCCTCGAAATAATGCCCAGTGTGTGACCAGGAACCTTGCGCTTCTGCAGCTGGTGTCTGCAGGTAAGGCTTGGAAAGGTGGGCCTGAAACTCTCAGGGTCACTGAGGATTCCGTTGTGACTTCCAAAAGAGGACAGGAGTTAGTGCTAGTGGGTATCCCTTCAACAGCCCTACAAATCTGGGGGTGTAGAAACACAAGTAACTGTGCAATATTTTGTTACCCTTCTACAGCTGTGCTTAGTTGTTGACAACATGACGTGGGAGAAAGCAGATGGTTTTGCAGTCCAGAAGTCTGGAATTCATTAGTGGAAATTTTCAGACGTGGGTTGTTGGGGTTTTTTTGCCTTTTTTTTTTTTTTAATTATTTTTTGGCTTAGCTACAAAAAGTCAAAACAAACAGAGCTGAAAATTTATCCTGAGGGGTGTGAAAGAGTTTCTTTGCTCTCTTTCACCAAAGAAGTGACTGGACAGAAAAATCACTTGAAAAATTCTTTTTCATAGTTTGCTTTATTTGTGACAGCAAAACCTTTCCAGAGAAGAGGAACTGTTAAGAGTTTCTTTGGAATGCAGGTTTATTTGGAGAACACCAACTAAAGCCTGCAGTTGTATTAACCTCAGAAAGGAAAGGGGAGGAGATGGAGAAGTGATGTTAATTTATTCACTGAAGAGTTCAAACTGTGTAGTTTTTCCTCTCCAAGGAACTTTTTCTCCTGTTCAGGAATAAAAACTGCACGGCAAATGTTAACCTGTGACATCCTGACTGGAGACAGGAGTGGATTGGTTTTAGTTTGTTTTCTAGGCACTTAGGGAGAGCAGACTGCAGCTTTTCAATACTGCAACTGCCTGGAAGAAGATGGAGGTGGAATTATTTTGGCAGGAGCGAAAAATTCTTTGCCTGAGTGAAAGCACAGGAGCGCTGCAGCCCTCCCGAGGCGGGCACCGAGGTCTGGCAAAGCTCTGAGCCACGTTCTGCTTTGAGCTCTCCCTTCTCAGAGTCTCATATCTGTTTCTGCCACTCTGTAGGTTTTTCATCCATTCCCACCGTGTAGATTTGTTGCTCCAGGCTCCCCCTCTTTATGGGGGCAATGGCATTGCCTCAGCTCCTGGCAGCTTCTTTCTAGAGTGTTTTCCAAGAGTTCCTGTGCTCCAAGCCTGCCCCAAGATCCACCCTTCCCTGCTATGCTACTTCCCATTATCCTTCAGACAACAAATATTTCCTTATCTCGTTACACTCCTCTGATGCGGAGCCCCGGGAGAGGCTGGGCTCTGGTCCAGGGCCAGCAGCTTTCTGACAAGCACCAGCAACACCGTAACAAATAGTGCGGCTTTGGAGAGCCGCCCTTCCACGGGGAAAGGGGAGGTGGAGAGAGAAAACAGGCCTGTGAAACCTCTCCTGCTAAAATCTTTCAGCACACGCCGTGAATCTGCTGCAAAGGATGTTTCAACACGAGCTTCTGGAAGCTGTGCTGCTCGTGAATGACGAGGTGGTTTACACACACCTTGGTCTGGGAAAGCCTTTAAGCCTTATGTAAACACAGGTTAACAAAACTGCTTTGCCTGGGACTTCAGAAGTGTTAGGTAAACTTCTCTGGAATCGGGGGACTTGGTTGTTTAAAAAAAAGAAAAGAAAAAAACCCATTCCATTTCTGCTTCTCATTCTTGCTCCTCTCGGGTTTCCAAGCTGAGTTAGGTGTTACCCTCCCGTGCTGACGTGGGGGGAGATTCAGGGTGTCACAGCAGCCTCGAAGCTGAAGTGATGTCATAAGAAAAGCTTTGCCCCTATCCAGACAGGATGATGACTGTCTCCAGTTGGAGTAAGGACCAGCTAAGCCCCTGGCAGCCCTCCTCTCAAATCTAATACGCAGGGAAGGTGCTGCAGTGGTTACTTAACATCTGTGCTCCTCACACTCAGACAGCCAGTAAACAATGTGACTAAGAGACAACGAAATGGGAATTTTTTTTCTGTAAACTGGAATGTGTAATTATGGCAGATGATAATCCTGCATTTCTTGGAAAATACAAAGATTCCTATCTGGAATTTTCTTAGCAGACACAGTTCAGAAAGCAAATGACACTTCACAGAAATCATTGCAAAGCTAAAAGTAGCAAATTTCTACTTGGAGCCAAGGATGCTGGTGCTTTCTTGTGAACTGACATGCTTCCCTTTAGTTTCCAACACGGAAATTCTTGTTGTAACTCCAGTGGAGGATGCAAGACAGACTGTGAGGCTGTTACTTCTGCCTTCTTTTACTGCTGCTTCTTCTGGTTGAACTCAGAAGATCTGTGATATAAGATACAGTCGTTCCTTACTTGAAAATTTTTCATGAACTTATTATATTTTTAGCACATCCAAGTTAAAACTGCATTCATTTAGGTTGCTTAGAAGTAATTTCAATTTTCCATGCCAGGTGGATTTATAGATGCACACACTGCCGTTAAATGTTGGCCATTTAATTCAACACCTATCTGTGTTTAATATTAAATGTAATCAAGTTGTATTATAACAACATATCTGAGGCCAAGCTTTGAGCCTGAAATGACTGCACTGCATTCAGATCTCTCTCGGGCTGCAGCAGTGTTGCATCTGTACAAGCACCAGTTTAAGCACTGCTATGGTTGGAAGGCTTTAGCACGACTTCCCTCCGGAACACGGGCAGAGCTGTCGTGGCCCGCAAGGCCAGAGGGAGCTGTGATCACTCCAGGTCCTGCTGCAGGACCCCGAGGTTACTGCCTCGGTGCAGAGTTGATGTCCTGCAACACGATCATTTGAGGGGGGTGGAGGAGAGCCCAGTGCCTGCAGCTGTACAAATAAGGGATTTAGCTGCTTTGGTTTCAAGTTTTCCAGCCAGTTTTGGTCAACTGAGTTGAAAACTGCCTGGTTTTGCTGTCAAATGTACAGCGTATAAAAACGGCTTCAGACTTGAATTGAAATTAAGTACTTTGACTGGGGGAGAATATTTTTTAACAGTAGATAACTTCATTTAAGATGTAACTAAAATACAGAAAACAGAAACATCTTTTCCTCTTTAGTTTTCTAGCAACTTTCTTCTACTTACTCCCCAAACTCTTCCTTCAATTTTGTTCAGGTTACCATGACTTAGTATAATTTTTTCTCTTTAAATTGCAGAAGCAGTAGGAAACATTTAAGAAATATGTGTTCGGTTTTAGCACACAAAGAGGCACAGTTATAAGTGGAGAATCAAAACCATCATCTTGTCTCCCACTTGCCCAGATACAATGATGAGGTAAACTGTAGGTTGACTGAAGGCAGAAACTTCTTTTTGAAGTTTGAAGCAAAACATCGTCCTCAACTTACCCCATCTGGTATGTTCACACCAAAGTACCCAGAGCCCAGTGACAATACCACAGGAACTTTGGTTGCCAAAGGCAGCTTTGCAGTGCAAGAGCAAAAGCAGCCCCACAGGGATGCCATCCTTTCATGCATCTCATGGGACACTCTAAACACGAAGTTCTAAATCCATTTAGTAATTGGAGCTGTTAGGACTAGAGAGAGTCCATCTGAGTGAGGGAACCCCAAAGGGGATTTCTAATTTTGCTGTAATAAAAAAGTTCTGTGCTTAATGGAAGGAAAACTATATTTACAAAAAAGAAAATACAAGGAATTTTTACTGGCCCTAAAGCAGTGCAATTCATAGCTTGGTCATGAGAGTTGTTTCACTGTGTAGTTGGCAGACCTGTAGGGACAGGTTTACATCCTGGTCTGAGGGGCAGAGGCAGCAGAGGAGGTGGTGTGGGACGTGCACTCGAGGTGACGCCGTGGGGGAGCTGCCATTTCACTGCACAACTTTTCCTCCGTTCCAGGCTAGCTTAAGGATAACACCCTGCCTGCTTTCACAGGTTGTGCAGCACTCTTTCTGTTAATTTATCAACTTTGAACTTCTACTCAGTGGTCCGTATCCCCTTGTCCTGCAGCACTGCTGTGTGGGTAGTAAACAAACAGATGCTCTGCGTTATTTCTTTTTAGGTCCTTCTCAATCCCTAGTACAGAGGAACTGCACAGAACCCGAGCTGGTGTTGCATATGACTGGTGATAGAAAAGTTATCTTGAAATCCCCTGTGTGCAATGTCTTTATTTCTACCAGTGTAAATGTGTCCAAACCTGATTTTGACAACTGGTAGATTATGGCAGATCTAATAACCCCCAAACCCTGGAAACAGAGATATAGATGGGTCATTAATTATCAGTGAAAGAGAATGACTGTTTCTATTTAAGCATAGTAAATGCCATTTTTCTTTGAATAAGCTGCCAAAAGAACAAGCTCACAAGCTGTTAGAAAAACAACTTGAAGAAGCTGTAGCTGTGATTTTTGTCAAGATCATAAGAAGGAGAAATATAGAATCTGCAGGCAAGAGCAGATATCAGCACAATAGCTGTGACTCTGGGATGGAAAATAACCCACATGTGAGGAGATTTTTCTTCAATCTTTCATCAATTGCTAAACAATAGCATCACATATCTCTCATAACTGTTGAAGTATTTACTAAAACTGGGGAATTCCTGGTCACCTATGCTTGGACTTAAGGTACTTTTCTTTCAGCCTTCTGTAAAATAAAAAGTAGCACTGAAGCTGCAATGTTATATACACCAGTCCTAAAAATTCCTGTTGTAACTTGAATCTGGCTCCCCCCATTTATTTATTTTAATCACAAAAGGAAGAAAAGGGGGAAGAGGTGGTGTTTAAGTTCCCAGTATGTAGTCCTTTGATGCCTATCTCAATTAGAAGGAAGTGATAGGGACAGATTAGGATTAGGATTTGGGGACAGGGACAGATAGGACAGATAGATTTGAATGTGTGAGGTAAAGCCAGGCGCATCTTGTTATATGTGCTGCTTTTAGAAACTTGGATTTGTTTTCTTTCAGCCCAGAACTGCTGATAACTGGAGCTGTATGGAAGTAACTCACATTCCCAGCACTTTGCCTCCCTCCAGCTCATTCCAGCTGCTGCTGTGGCAGCTTCTTGCTGGGCAGTGGTGACAGAAACAATGTTAGGAGTGAGACAGTGGAGAAAACTGGACTGTTATTCAGCTTGGCTTTGCGGCGAGTACAGGTCTGTGTCCTGCAAAACAACAGGTTTTTATTTGCAAAATCAGAAGCTTCTTGCCAGAGAACTGTTCAGAGGGCAAACCGGAGGGCAGCCAGCAGCAAAACCATTTTCTAGCTTCAGAGGTGTTCTTTTCAAAGGCCGGTACAAATCCTTGAAGCATTGAAGCTGTGAAAACAAATCGAGAGAAGAATGGAATGAAATTGTTCTTAACCAAAATAGCAAGCCAGGTTCATATGCTTAGAAACAAAATTAAGCGGAAGAGTGCAGAAGTTACACTTCACCCTGCTCTGTGGTGTTGAGTGAGCCCGTGCAGCTGGGGCAGTGCAGAATTGTTGCACACGGGGGGTGGCTGCTGCCAGGAGAGCCCTAAGGGAGCTGGGGAAGGAGTGTGAGGCTTTCCTTCAGCGGACAAGACAGAGGTGAGGCCGTGGCCCGTGTGTGGTGTGAGGTAGCTGCACGAGCCACATGGAGTAGCTGCTGCATCTTTTTGATTCTCTGACCAGTTCCTTGCTCAAACACTTTCACTGAAGCCATGTTTCGGTGCACTACTGGAGAGAATTAACTTTTTTATCTTTGGATTTTAAGCCTTCTGACTTCTCACATGGGCATGCTTTCTGCAGCTATTGTAAGTAGCTAGCTTTGCTCCCTTCAACCAAATGTAATCTGAGAGAATCCTGCATTTATGAAAAGTACTGAGTAGATGGTCCTGATCCCCAGAAATGGGGCAGGGGAGGGCAGGTAGCAGATATCTGTATTGCTCTGTCAGCATTTCTCACTCTTGACCTGAAGGACCACACAACATGCTGAGAAAACTAATCCATCATCAAAAGCGGGCATGCTTGAAAAATCTACAGACTTTTCCAAGCAATTATTTTTCTCCCTGACACTTGCCATCAACTTATTTGCAGCTCCTGTTATGCAGGATTTACATCAAAACCTCAGGAAACCACTTAATGCTCTTTAAAACACAATGCTTTAAATGAATTATTACTAAATGTGCCTTTGTGTTTTTTAAAGGGTTTAAGATCTAGTTAATTAGCTCGGTTGGTTTTATATTACACATGCTCCTCACTACACTCAGCTGAAAAGCCATCACTGAATTAAATCACAGTTAATTCTCAGTCATAGGTATGATGTTGATTAACATTTATGTGTAACTCCTCCTAACACACTTAATTTTTATCATTTCAAAGTCAACTGTTTGACAGTGACAAATGATGATCAACTCTCCTCTGTTCTCAAATTAAAAGCTGTTAATTGCTATTATGTACTTTTAAACTGAAAATACCAACTCCTTAGTCCTAGACAGCTCCTAGGTGAGCAGCTAGTTGACACCTCCACTGAGAGGACCATCAATGTAAGACACATTTTTTCCATCTCTTTTGAACTGCTTAGCAGAAGAAAGGTGTTGTTGTCTTCACTTCAAAGGCACTTGCCTCACTGTGGAGCTGAGAAGGATGCAGAAGGTGTCCTGAAGCAAGGCCAGCGGGCATGTGAAGAATTTTTTTATTTTTGTTTATTCTGTTCGTGAAATTCAGCTTCACTGGAGTGACTCCTGGTAAACAGCAGTCACCATTATCAGACTGGGAAGAAATCAGAGAGATCCAGACCAAGCTGTCAGCCAAAATATTCTTGAGAGCCTTGGTAGGGAATAATACTGTCCTATTTTGTTAAAATTAAAATGATGGTGATGGGAATGTTCAGAATTTGTCCATGTTTTAAATGTCTTTATGCAGAGTATTACATAAATATTGCAGAAGTGCAGCAGCCTAGTTGAGGGGGTGATGATCTGTAATGTACAGTGGCTGCATTTGGGCTCTTGACTTTCACATTTTGACTCAAGAAAAAATCTAAATATATAATATATAAATAGATATAATTATAATAACATAATATACAAATATATATAATACAAACTAAAATAATGGATTGTCATTGTTAGTTTAAGAACTTGTGCTTTGTATTCTAGTATGAGTCTAGCAACAGGCTATTAGTTCTCAGAAAATGTTGCAGCCACTCAACCACTGATCCAAAATGGGTCATTTAAAAGGACTTTTATAACCCAGCTATAATCATGGAAGTGCTGGAGTTGGAAGGGACTGGCTTTGGGTCACCCCTCGTCCTTCGCACCATGCACAGATCACTCAGTGATGCCTCACAGGACAGATTCACTCCAGTGGTCGCACCAGTGAAAGGGCCATAAACCAGGACCTGTGGCCTGTTCCATTGCATAACTGCTCCTTCTCATTTCTTCCTGATATTTATCACAGTTCTTCCATTTACAGTTCACATCCACTACTTTTTCCCTGCCCCTGTTTATAATGAGAGTGGTTTGGTCCTTTCACTGCCTGGAACAAGGGAATTTACTGAAACTCCTCAGTAGGAAATTCAGTCCCTGTGGTTGTCTAGGAGCAAGGAACAGAACAAGGTGTTCACATATGTATCTGAGCCTCTGGAGTATGCAAATGCAGTTTGAAATATCTGTCCTTAAAATGCTGCTGGCTGCTTTTCAGGGCGGATCATAAAAGCTGTAAGAACTAGAACCTGTATTAGGCTCAGAAGGAGCCTAAACATCAATCCCTCCTCTTTCCAACCACGTGATGAATGATTTTCATTGCCCCTCTCCTCTGCCTAATGGTGCCCAAGGCGACTTTCTCGTTACCTGACACTAAAACAGTGATACAGTGATCTCTTTCCTGTACCCTACAGTTTCCTACTTCTGTTTTTGATCACTTGTGTGAAGACAGAAAAAAAGAAAGGTATAGCTGGACAAAAATTCCTGATCCATAGGGTGTCGCTTCAGATTTGTGCTCAGACTTTGCCAGGAAGCTGCACCAGTTCACCTGCTTATTGCTTGTCCGTTGTCTCTTATGGCAGGAAAATTGGCAACCTTCAGTCTACAAACTCTTTGCCCAAACCATCTGGTTTGTTTTGGTTTTTGTAATGGTCTCCTGGGAAGAGCACTTTTACAGAGTGTGGCAGAATTGCTGCATCCTTATTGTGTTGAATAAGTAGGTGATGCTTTCAAATATTTAGACTTTTAGATTTTAAGAAGTTGTAAGGTGAGGTGGATTAGTTTGATGATCTCATCTGGGTACCATAAAATATGTCCTTCAAGCCAAACAAACCCACCCATAAAAAGAATTGGTGCACTCTCTAATGCACTTCCAAAAAGTAATGAAAAAGCCAAATGGCATCAGACAGATGTGTCTGGGAAGCGTTGACTTATAAGTTAACAAAGTGACACATTAACCACTAATTAATGCAGATCTTACTAGCAGTTGAATCTCATTTTTGTTTATTTTTCTCCCTGGGAATGTCACATGGAAACATGAAATGTCTTGCATGAGTGGAATTTTGGGCCCTGACTCGTGATCTTTGGCAATTAGTATTGCAGTGATGTAAAAAAAAAGTGTTTCTTTCCTACTGTCTGCACCACTCATTAGTTAAAATGCTGCCCAGGGAGCAAATAAAAAGCTTACCTTTATTACATATAATTTAATATAGATACCAATGCTACTTAACACACACAGCTGCAATTAGGAACGTCCCCCTTCACTTGGGCTCGACTGGGAGAAACAAAATCAGAGATTACTTCGGAGGAGGAGCAAAGTTACCTAAACAGACAAGAAAAACTGGAATGGAGTGTCAGAATGACTTGCCTGATGTCACATGGCAGGTCAGTGACAGAGCTGGGACTGCAGTGGTGACAAATCATGGGCTTGTTTGGTCTTATTCTGGGAGACTTGGGGAAGGAAAACAATGCTGGTTTTTACAGAGCATGGTGTGCGTAGCTGCTTCACACAGTAAAAAATACACTTAGTTTATTACTTTTTGTAAACTAATTTAACGCAGAATTTTAACACTGTTTTCTTTAATTTTATTACTTGAAAATATTTTAATCTAGTTTTTAACCTTAAAATTGAGACATTCATTTCTCTTTCTTAAAGTGGCACAAAAAAGGGGTTTTTGTAATTAAAATGTTGGTGTTCCAATCTTTATCCTTCATTCAACTGCTCCATCAAGAGGAAAAGTGACAAAGTTTGAGGGAATCACTACTTTAGGTAAAAAAATTACCTGCAAAAAGAAACGCAAGAGAAAATGAGCCGGTACATTCTAGATTAAATAAGACACCTTGTGATTGAGTTTCAAGAACTCTTTGAGATAACTGGGATCATGTCTATAAAATATTTTTTAAAATTTTTTAATAAGGAAGAAGAAACTATTTCAAGAAACTTCGTGTGTTTTTAAAAGTCATGTTTGTTTGAATAGTGGTTTGAACTCTTCTGTGAATGCTGTCAGTCCAAGTGTGCTGCAAGGCACTTGCTTTAAAAGCCACCGTTCATTCCCTTTGCTTGGAGGAGGCTCTCTGAGATAAGAGATGAGTTTCTTTAGAAGAAGATAAAGCTCGAGCACGCTGCATGGGCCATGTCTGCAGACCTGACCCTGCATCAGGGGCTGTGGCCTTCCTCATCTTCACAGTGCCTGCCCCTAGGAGAGAGTCCGGACCAGGAGGGAGAGGCTGGACAAGGCTCCTGAAGCAGTTTCTTTCTTGCCAAGTACATGGAAGAGACCACAGAGGCTGAGCAGGAGTTTAGGCTCTCCCTCAGCTGGAACCTGGTGGCCATGTCCAGCTGAACACAGCGCGGGTGCTCCGGTCCTGCCTGTGCAGATGAATTTGGCTGCTGAGTTTGTGTTTGTAAATTCTTGTGGCTGGAGGCTGTGGGGGCCCCTTCCTCTGCCCAGCTCCAAGAGGGGCTGCCCTGACAGGATGGACCACTTTGCTGCCTGTCCTGTTTCTTCAAGGCACTGCAAGGTGGAAAACCAGAATTAGTGAAGAAAAACGCTTCTTGTGCTGCCCATGGACACACAGCCAGGTCTCTCCGATTTTCACCCTGAAAATCCCTGAGCCAGCCTGGGTCGCCCAGGCCTGACGTGGACTTGGGATTCATCCCTTGACATAACAAGAGGACACAGCCTCAAGCTGTGCCAGGTAAGGTTCAGGCTGGATATCAGTAAGAATTTCTTCATGGAAAGGGTTGCCCAGGGAGTTGGTGGAAGCCCCATCCCTGGAGGTGTCCAAGAAATGACTGGACGTGCCACTCAGTGCTCTGCCTGACAAGGTGGTGATCGGTCAAAGGCAGGACTTGGTGATGTCGGAGGTCTTTTCCAACCCCAATGGTGGTGCAATTCCCCGTGTGCGGACCCCGCCGCTGGCCGCAGCCCCCCGGAGGGCCGGCCCGGCGGGGGCGGGCGCGGATCGCCGCCGTGCCGGGGCTCAGCCCCCG
>WBMZ01012141.1:0-41795 GCA_013400975.1 Atrichornis clamosus | reverse complement strand
GGGGCCGCGGCCGGAAAGGCGCGGGCGGGGCGGGGCGCGGCAGGTGGCGGCGGGACGAGCGCACCTGAGGCGCCGAGCGGCCCCGCGTCCGCCGCTGAGGTGGGGCTTTGTCCTGCTGCCGAGCCAAAGGGGAATCAGTTTTGCCAAGTTTTGGGTCGTGGTCGGAGTAGCGAAGCGATGTGCTCTGTTGCTGTGCCACGTGGGTAGCTGTGGCAAGGGGCAGAGGACAGAGGTGTCACGCTCTCTCTACGGCAGCAGCTGGGGCGAGATCAGCTTTGGCGTGTCCCGAAACCTGTGTGGGGTGAGGTGCCAGAACCAATTAACCTCATGGCCAAATCCAGGGAAATTAGATTTCCTTGATTCTGATTCTCGCTAAGTTGTCTAATTATCATGACGGACAACTCTTGGCAATTGCTTTTTTCCTGCCAACAGCATCTTGTTGCCCCTGGTGCCAGTCACTACTCAGATTTGGCATGGTAATGGCCCACTGAACACTGTCCTTTCCTACCTGTGCTGTACACAACATGGCTCCATGCTTGACGGTGTTATGGCTGAAATTTTGTGTCAATAGCTTAATGCTTGGGGCAGATTATGATCTAGGTCATACCCAAAGCTCCAGTCTAACTGTGAGGCTTGTCTGGCTAATCTTCACATGGGACAGGAATTTCAAGGCTTAGGAACTGAAAGATAACAGGATGTTCATTAATTTTTGAGGCAGAACCGCCTCCCTAAATGGGGACACAAAGAATCCATAAGGATGAAGATCCTAAAAACAGCTGCAGTCAAGGCATTATGAGAGTGAAGGGAACTAGCAGTAATTGCTGGACTTAAGTAATTGGATCACTGAGATTTCAACTAGATAGAAAATTGAATCCCTAGTTCTGGTTAGTTCAGCTTAGGAGTGGGAGAGCAACAGAAAGATAAAGCTAGACAACCCAAAGAGGAGGCATCACAATGTATAACACTCTTCTGTCTGACTAGAGAGCCTGGTGAACAGAAAACAATAGGACCATGAAGTTTCTAAACTGCAGCTCTCATGAGGCACCCCAGCTGTGTTTCTAAATCAAAACATTTTCTGTGTCCCATTCTCCCTCATAAAAGAACACGGGAAAAAACATTTCCAGTATAAACTACTACCAGTAATATGCAATGCTGGCAGGTTAATTTCTCCCTTATTTTTAGTCTTTTAGTTCAGTGTGATAGGTTAGGCAACAGAATGCTCTATTGACATTTTGAAGGCTTTCTGCTGACAAAGTTTAGATGCACGAAAATTAATAATCGTTCAATGTTATAAAAGATTATGTATTTACTCATTGTTTTCAGGCTAATTTTAACTTCTTTGGTTAAAGTGTGGCCCTCCATGAATACACGTTCCTGTGTAGAGAATGACAGAAACAAGCAGCTAATGATGGAGAAAACTGTGAAACTGCTTTTTTTCTTTTTCAGGGCAGTGCTGCAGTAAAGTCACCTTGTAGCTGTGGTTCTGGAGCAGAAACCATACCCAGGTCCTGATAATTTTTTCAGCTATTTGTGTGCAATTCTATTTACTTCAACAGGAGTTTAGTATGTAGAACTGTTTGGTCAATGGAGTCTTAGATAAGTACAGGGAGCTTTGCTTATATCAACAGGATTATAAATACTCCAGATCTGGAGTCAGGAAGGAATTTCCCTCACAAGCATAATGTCAGCAACATAATCAGGGCAAGGGAACAATCTGCTAGCACACAGAGAAGGAATTGTTAGGACCAGGTGGGTGCATACTACACACGCAATTTCATTCAATTCTAGTGGAAACATTTTGGGACTATATTTTTCCAGGGTTTTGTTGTTTTCTTCCTCCCCTACCCTGTCATGAGTCACTCAGAGGACGATCATGCAGAAGTGCAAAAAAATCACTGAGACTCTCTATGCATGTATAGAGGATTACCATGTGCAATTAACTGGCTGGAGAGTAAATTAAGGTCAGTAGAGGCTAAATGTATTTCAGAAAAGAAAAAAAACCACCCTATTTCTCAGGCTCAAGAGAATAACTCCCTGAGAACACAAATAGTAAGTGAAATTTTTTAAAATTGCAAGAATAATTTTAGGTATGTGGTTGTTAGGAATGGATCTGCCTTGTCTATTTGAATCCACTAATTTGAGGGAATTTTCCATCTTTATTTAAATATATGTCTTATATATGTGTATGTAGCTTCGCTTTTTCAAAAAGGAATTATGAGCCAAGAGAGAAGACAGACTAAATAGCAAAAGGCAGCATTTGTAAAATCAATGTACAACATAAAGGTGGACTGAGTCAGAATGTATCTGCCTCTGAACACTCTATGGGAACAGGTGTCTGTTTTGTTGCAGGGATTACCATGGAGCTCATTCACTCTGGGGAAGGGCACTATGAGATTCAGATGATATGACCTAAGCAGAAGGGAGGGGCAACATCAGATTTAGGTGATCTTACATGCAAATATCAAGAGAGAAGAAGAATTAAATATCAAATTATGGAATGGTATTTTTGTCTGTCTATAACATAGTTTGGATCAGTCATCTGATACCCACAGATGTTTGGTTTGTTTCCTTTTGGCCTAGGCTTTGAAATAGGCCTCTTACGCAAGAAACCATTAACTTTTCCATTTGTACAGAATAAAAAGTTACCTAGCAGCAGTCCTGTAAACAAGATACTGTCATCCTTCTGAGAATAATTCAAAATTCTTCCTTCAGCAGAGGGATGTTAGAAAATTTTGCCCTGATTTCTGTACCAGTTCCTTTCAGCTCTGCTTTTCCCACTGTGTTGTAGCACGGGCTCTGGACTGCACTTCTCAGAAATCAGGATATGAGCCAACTTCGTGCTGCTCTTGCACAGAATGGAACAAACGTGAGATAACACATAAGGCAGAGGAAGAAAAAAATCCAACAGAATTATAAATAGTGGAAAAATGAAAAAGAAAAATGTAGTGAAAGGAAATTCTCAATTACTGGCAAGCTCTCATTAATATGCAAGTCCAGCCTTCTCAGCCCCTTGCCTTCATTGTTTCTTGTTCCTTCTCCCACTCACATTATGAATTTCTTTAAGTATGACACACCCAAGTAGGCATCTGAACAATGAGTCTGTCCTTCTCTTGTTCACTGGCAGAATTTTCTTCTACCAAAGTGGGTTTTTTCCTCCTCTAGTATGTAAACAAAGCAAAGAACCATTCTCAGTTTGGTTTTGAGCAACACAGACAACAGACTTACTAATAGGAAGCATTAAGCAACAGTAACTAACAAGCCGAGTTTCTCGTAAGGTCAAGACTATTGGCTCATCAGTGCCTATGTATAACCAGTTAACATTAATAGGAGCATTGCACAAGTTAAACAATAAAAGTAGGCTTGTTATCTCAGTAATGAGAAAAAATAGCAGGAAGCATGAGTTGGAATTTCCAAACAAAACCAGGAGGTCAAAAATTCCTCGGTTTAGATTCCTGGCTCATTCACTGATTCATTATGCTCTTCCTAAAGTGAAATAGATGACGCACCTGACTCATTTTTTTCATCTATAAAATGGTACAGTGCATGCCAACTGCACAGAGTTTACATTGGTAGAGAACTCTTGTTTATCGAGTTAATTTGGGTTACTAATAAAAGAAGAAAGACATAAAGGACAAAGCAGACTGGTTTAACACCAATTTGACATGAAATTAAAGACTAACCTCTGCCCAGAAATAGCTGCATCAACCCAGATATGTATTGTATGTAGTCTAAAATAGGGCATGAACTGGCATGACTTAACTCAGATCTGAAATAGGATTAGAACAGACTCTGGCAATATTTTTACGAAAATATTTCTTCTAGTGTTGAAGTACTCAGTTTTCCAGAATGACTCATTCTAGCTTTCCCCATTACTTCCATCAGGCTCCCAAACACCCCTTGAATTAAACTTCTTCCAGTTTCCAGGGTCCCTGTCTTAAATGTCTTCATTTGACTCCACTCCTGGTTCCCAGCTCTTTACCCAGCTTGCCCTTCTCATCTAGACCTGCATAATTTCCTTTTACAAATCTTTGCCTTTTTTTCTATTCTGTTTAAATTGAGTGGTTTTTTTCTTCATGCTGATTAAAGATCAGCAAGGGAATAGAAGATCACTGAAAGATTAACAACTGCTTTCAGATTCCTGATGAAGCTCAACACAAGCAATTCTAGGGAAACTTTTTCAGCAGTGATGCAGTGGTGTTTTGGACTCAGTACTACTATTTCCTTCTGAATGGCAGCTGTGCGGTCTGGTCATGGATGTGAGAGATTTATCTGCTAAGTAAGCAAGGAATATTTTGAAACTTAAGTATTAAACTCTCACATCTCCAGCATGTGCAAAATGCCGTTTTACAAAGTCTTATAATTTGGCCAAATTTAAGCAGATTTCCCTAGGGATTTCCATGGCACATATTTGATATTAAGGCCTCTTTGTATGAAATCTTAGCCTCCTACTCAAAGGTATTGATTGCCAACCAGTGAGATGAAAATCCATTAGAAATCAGACACAGGGCTTACCCTGTTTCCTTTTCTCTTGACTTGGACTACATAAACAACAATCACAATGAAAACAATAAGGGATGAACTGTAAGCTTAAGCTTAATGTAAGAGGAAGCAATGGCATAATTTTCTCTTGAAGAATAAAGCTTCTTTCTTCTCTGTAACCTCCCCTGTACTTTTACTTGATACAAGATGTTTTCACAGCCTTCAGAAAAATCAGACACCAGCTGACTAGTAGGATGATGCCATGTTATGTCAGTAGTACCCCAAACGTCCTTTCTTCACACATCCTTGAGTGTGACACTGCTACAACGCCCTCACCAACACCCTTCTGGGAAATTAACAGCCATTACCCTACTGCAGCTCAGTAAGGACCAGTGTCCCTTTACAGACTTCCAGATTACAATGCATTCTGAACTAAACTGCAGGGGAATGGCCAGGAAAGAAGCAGTGGCCAAACAAGTTTTTCTGGGTACAGTTTGAGAGCTTCGTCTTGACAGCAAAGTAAGCTTGTCCTGTTTTGTGGGAAGCAACCATTTGGTAAAGGATGGCTCAGTTACACAGGCAACATGCATTAGCAGCTACAGTTATCAGTACACTATTGTTTGCAATTAAGGCACAGAACATTGCCTCTTTTGCTTAATTAGTTTTGACTACATAGCAGATCCAAGGAACTACTGTGCTGGAGGGCCCTTTCCAATAAGAGGCTTAGGATTATTTTCATATTATCAAAACATCACTCTTTACAAAGTATGAATTATTTCATTACTCAGCACGGGATATTTCATCCCATATGATTAAAGTTTTACAAAGTTAACAGGAACTGGATCTTACAAAGTGAAATGTCAGTCAGCTTCCATTGTCATAGGCATTACCAGTCTGGTTCATAATATGTGTGAACTAGACATTCAGTTTCATTCTACCTGGATATGTCTATAACATATCTATACCATGTAAAACAGCAACATGAATTTTTCAAAAGCAGGAAATGTTACAGCTAATTGTTAAAATAAAAGCAGAAATAGCTTGACTTGTTAGCCAGCCTTGTTAGCCTTCACAAAGAACACTCATGAATGAACCTTGTTATTTCCAACAAACTGAATAAAGACTGATTATCCACCTCTAGGCATGAGAAATTCCCTGTGCTCCTACTATAAGATGTGTAATATCAAATCACATGTGAAAATATTATAAGCAGTCAGTTATGTTCTTTCAAAGCACAGAGAATTAATCTATTGCAATTTGGCCTTGTGCATTGTTTCTTAGAAATTAATTCCGTGGGCTTGATTTTTTGGGTTTGATTTAATCATGTTTTACGCCCACTTTGCCATTCATTGTAGTAACACAAATGTCTGTGGTTGGAAATATTCACATGCTTTTGCCTTCAGAGCTGCTAACTATTATAATAAACATTAAGAATGTGAATATTGTCACCAAAGAGTATGTCCTCATAGCACTGTTTACTCAGGCCAGTCCTTTAAAATCACTGCACTGTTAAACTGCATTCACACAATATGTCTGTCTATTTACAGTAACTTCTAAGACATCAAGATTTTACTCATTTTCCAGAACACTCAGTGCCTTACTAGCTGGGCTGCCCTTGTACAGAGAGGGATAGACCACAAAACTAAGGGATTGTGGCTATTTCAGTTCCTAGTGAGGAAGAAATCCAGTGTAGGACAATGATTTCTTCTTTGTTCAGATACTTGACTTTAACTTGTTTTGAAAATAAGGACTGTTATTTTCTTCAAACACTAGTTACAGTAGGCATGTAAGTCTGTTCCCTGAAATCTCCTCTTCTGTCCTAACTTATCCATTGAAGTAAGAACTCAATTGCAGAAAACTGGAGAAAAAGCAGAATGAGAAGAACCAGTTGCAAAATGGTGATAGAATGTGCATCTGATTAGTTGATGGTAGGATACATCCAAATCTACTTGTCTACCCATACATTCATCACCATTTGCATTCAGGGGAACAATGCACTGGACCATTTATATGGGAGCAGAAGCAGAAAATGGTGCTGTGAACTCAATACACTCACAGCATGCCTCTTATCATTGAAAACCCAGGAGAACAGTGTGCCTTTTGTGTCTAGTGTGCCTAGTCTGTCTCTACCTTTGAACTGTAGTTGAAATCCATGTGGAAATATGATGATGTTGATGGGATTTTGGACATACTGATTTATCTAAGACTGTTCTGGTTATAACATCAATGGTTGGACTTGATGATCTTAAAGGTCTTTTCCAACCTAAACAATTCTAAAAGTCTGTGATCTTTGTCTGGCCTGATCAAAATTTTGAATAAGGTTCCCTGTCCTTTCTTTCCCCCAAAATAATACATAGTTCAAGATCAAGAATTCTGTTACAAACTGTGGTACTGTATGAAATAGTACTGGGAATTTACCGGCAAATAAAAAAACCATGCAAAAATCTTATTTGCAGTGAAATTAATCTGAATTGTAATGAAGTCTGCATTGCCAGCATACTATGATTCTTTTCTCTAGAATTAGCTTGGTCCTCATGTAAAAGAACTGCATATGTCCAGATGGTCTTTCATTTCAGGGGTTAATCATTGGCTATTACTCTTTAAAATCTGGAATTGCCTAGACAGCTGAAGAACCCAGTTATGTGAAATGCATGTCCCCTGTATATCACATACAACCTGGTAAAAACATGGGTGCTACAGCTTATTGGACATGAGGGGAGAGGGCCACTCAAGAAACTGTACTTGATTTTGTAATGTGTATTCTAACTTTCCAGGTGTTCTCTAAACTACTGGCAACATACTTCTTCCCGTCTTCTTTTTCAGTAGAACTCAAGATGCACATTAGTCCTCATCCAAGGCTTATTTGCAGCAAGTTATCCTTGAATCTTTGTTGTTTTGGTTTTGTTGAGTTTTTTTTAATTGTTGCTGGATAAGGATCCTTTTCAACAAATGTGTTTCTGATTTGGCCCACAGAGAGAAGAAACAAAGAAAAGTGTCACCCTGTAACATTTTGTATCAAGCTGAGCCTTATATTAATATTTTATGTGCTTACTCTGGTTTCATTTAATCTCTTTTTTCTGTTGAGAAACAGTTATATCCCATGCTGCCAGTCTACAGAACCTATAGTATTTCATATTAATGCATTCTTACACAGAAATTGTGATGGTTAGGGAGGCCCTTGTTGAGGGACTGGGGATGTCAGATAAAAGTGATGTTTACTAGCTAAGGTTTCAAACAGCAGTGCCATGGGAATATATTAATCAGTCGGAGATCCCAGATTGAAAGAGGAAACAACTCTTCCCAGTATCTGGTAGAAGACTTTTTTAGTTTAGCAGGTGATTAGCAAACCAGTGAATGGAGAGAGACAGCAAGATGTAGAACAGATACAGGGAGTTCTCTCCAACATTTGTACTGATCACTGTGATTTTTCTCATATTTCAGTCATTTGTAAGACTCGTCAAGCAAAAACAGGGAAAATACACAGTTGAATATTAAAAGGATCCTGAATTATAATGCTAAGGCTAGCTAAAAACAAATCTGATTCTTATCTTTTTGGCTGGACGACATCCTGGGAACTAAAATTGACATGACACTAGACACTGCAAATACAAAATTATTTCTTCACTTAAAGCAAGTGGGACTTAGCACGGACACTCACTGGAGCAGTGCTTTAATGCTAGTACCTGTGTGATACTCGCAGAGTTCAGGTGTAGATAAAATAGGCACTTTGTTCCAGCTAAGCATCTAATCACAGCTTTGAATAAGCTTAATAGTTACTTTGAATGAGTTTAATAGTTATTCGTTTAATAGGCTCTGTCATCAATAGTCTGTCCTTTGGTAAATTCACGGTCTCTGTCCATTGGTTGTTTTTGAGACCTGCTCCATATCTTGGTTACCACTACACTACCTCTGCGCAGGAATTTCTTAACAGTATGGCCCTTTTTGCCCCAATCTAGAATATGAGACAAACTGTTCTGCCTCAAAAGCTGTCCAACGTGAATGGACAAGTAGATGCACTTTATTTTCTTTTTCTGGCTTTGAATTACTCCCTGCTTGATTCTTTCATTCTCAAACTTACAAAAAGTGTTTATCTGTAAGAGTTTGCCACCCTGAATTATATTCTTTCTTGTGCTGACCCCAGAGGGCCACTAAAAGGTTGTGCAAGTCTCCAGTTAGCTTACAGCATGCCTGGACACAGCTGTCCCACAGAGTCTCTTTTTGCATTGCTTAAATGAAATAGCTGTACCGAAATGGAGAAAGTTGTGTGAAAACAGGGACTTAAACTGCTGTATGGTCCCTCATGCTCAAGAGACAAATGGAAAATGAGTAAGCAGACAGACAAAAGTAGAAATTGTCTTGAAGTGTACAAGGCCACAGAATAGTATCACAGTGCACATGCTGCAATTCATGTTCACTCTGCTGAATAGGTGGGATGGATACCAAGTGACTTTAATTTATCTGCTTAGCTATGCAGATAAGACTAGACTCGGGGGACTTCCAAGAACATTTCCTAATATGACCTCTTCAGGAAGAGATTGCAAGGTATAAAAGCATAAGCCATGCTTCCTCTCCTGTCCTATTTTTGGACATCAATGGCCTTGTGTAAGTCTGAACTTTTCCTCTCTCTGAGAAGAAGTGTTTCAGAGTTTCATCATCGTAATTTTTGGCTTTTGTTGTCAGGAACAAACGTGCCTTCCTGATTTTTTTTAAAGTGCCCACTGCAAACAAAGGTCCAAGTGCGACTTGCACACGCAGGTCTGTGTTAGCTCCAAATGAGCCAGGCTGGGTGCTCTAGCAGCAGCCCGTTATTGGGGACCTGTGGTTACACTGCGCTAAATTACTGCATTAATGAATTAGGAACCTAGAAAATTTGCAGGCTACACTGCTGGATAAATACAAGCCAACTAGTTAAAATTAGCTTTAATTTGTTAGGACAATCTGTAGTTACTCAGGATCAACAGAGCTGAGAACTGTATCTGTGGTCTTAGACCCTGAATTACACTGTGCCATGTAGCAAAACATTACAGTCTCCTTGGCCAGTAGACTGCTGAGTCAATCTGGAATTCAGGACCCAGAATCCCCAGCTATTTCGCAGCCTTACATTGAAATGAACTCCAGCCAGGCTGGACCTTCTCCGCTGCCTGGAATAAGAATTGGGCATGTGGCACCTGTACTGTGCTCTGGTCTGGTCTCTGATCTGGAGGAACTAAGGAACCAGGGTTTGGCGCATTGTGCAGCATAACATTTTGCAGTTTAGACTGGACTCGAGAAAGTTTAGACTGTTTTAGATTAATAATGAGTTTGTTGAATACTGTGTGTATAAAACCCTTTTTTTTCCCCTGAATTTAATCACTGCTTAATCATGCTTACCCAGCAGACAGTAAAACAGCATAAATACTTTAGATTCTTCTGCTGCTTTTCTTAGAGTAGTGTATCATTAATTTCCTGTTTCTTAAGAGTTACTTTGTGGGGGGTTTTCTAGGCTTGACCTTTGGATAAAGGAATAATTCCTCTTTGTATATAGCAGCAATTAACTCCATATATTTAAGCACTTAGATTTTAAAGCATCTCTATTTTTACTACATTCATCTTTTAAGGAAGGTTTAATTTAATTAATGAGGTCATGGTACCCTAACTCTCAGCTTCTGTTTGCAATGTCTGAAAACTTTGCAAAAAGCTATCTGAAAAGTTTCACGTTTGTTGTCATGCTGCATTTATGTTTGTTTCCTAAGCAATAAAACAAAGGCATCTATTAATGAAGAGCAGCCATTCAGTTAACCACAGACACAGATTTTCACTCAAGTAACATTTAATTAAATTGGAAAATCATTCTCTTGTAGGGCCAAAAGTGTGGAACCTAAACAGAGATATATGTCAAATTGCTCTCCCCTGAAGAAGTACCCCTGAAGAAGTACCTCACCAGACAGTAATTTTAAAATGCCAAGAACCATTAGCACCAGAGCATTTGAAATGCCAGAAATTTTTAGTTATGTTCTTAGAGTTTTAATGCTAAATAACTTATTCATCTCATAACTCATTTAACCTCTTTCTTAATTTCTTTTTCTGAAGTGGAAAATTATTTCTTTCTACTGAGTGCAAGCAATCCCATACTCTAAGCTAATTCAAATATCTATGTGAAACATCCATAAAGCTACTTTAATTGTTATTTTACTTCTGATTTAATATTTAGTAGGATTTCTATTAGTGTTTTCTTAGCATATTTTCCAAGAAAACAAGATTTGTATGAAGGGTTGGTCCCCATCTGATATATTTTTAATTAATTGTCTGATTTGAAATGAAGCTGGCAGTGGGTTAGTCTGCCAGTTATTAAGCCTCAAAGTTACTATGAGGATACCAGGGATAGACACTACTAACATGTCTCTTGACAGCAAAGGAAGGAGAACTCAGGAGCCTTCTACTCTACTGGGCAGGAGTTGCTACAACATTATGAATGAGTCAACCCATTCTCCTACTGTGGTCCAGGCAATAAACTGGAAAAGGGCAAGCAGGGGGTGTAAAAACGATGTACAGACGACTGGAATGATATACAGATGACTAGTACTACAAGGTGAGGGGAAGGCATCTGAGGAGGTATAGAAGGGAGCTGAGAGTATTGGAAGGAAGTACAGGAAGCCAAGAGAAAGACTGGGAGAATATTTTGATAGCATTATGATGGGAATATGTAAGGAACACAGAATACAAATTTTTCAAAAAACAACCTACATTGGTTTTACTACTTCTGAAACACAGTGGTGGTTTCATAGTTCAGCATTGTCTTATTTTTAATGGAACCTATCTGCAGATGAATTACTTTCAGCTAATGAACATAGTGTGATTTATAAGTAAGAGAGGTTTTAAAATGGAGATTGAACCTTATGCCTTCATTCCTATTGAGAAATGCAGGAATAATTGCAAGGTTATGATTTTAAGATAATACTTTCTCATTTGCAGCAAGTTCAGATCTTCTCATTTACTCTCTCCTGGACCAGCTGAACTGCATTCTTCCCAATGTCTAAAGTCAGTTCCCATTTTTACCAGTGCGTCCAAATATATTTCAAGTCCAATAAATAAAGATCTTTTGTGGATCTTCTTAGACCAGAAATCATACTAGTCTCTGTGTCAGTTATGTAAAGCATCTAGACTTAAAACAGAAAATCAGTATTTGGTTATCTTGTTCTTTAAAGCAAATCACAGATTTTTACTCTGAGGTGCGGCTTTGCTTAAGGCACATGGTTTCAGCTACAGCCATGCAGGGACTCAAGCTGCCTGCTTGTTGAGTGTGTGTTTATATGGCAAGTCTTGCTGACAAAAACTGAGCATGCCTTTATCAATTAGCTGTTATTGAACAAGTATTTACTTGCCCTTGTAAATTTTGCAGGTTTTTTTAAAGTTATGAAAAATCCTGAACCTAAATTCTTTTAACTTGGGTACAGCACTGTGAGCTGGTTACCTTGAGCTACCTGGAGTTGATTCAGATTTCCTCAATCTATGTGGAGCAAAACTCATCTAAAAATCTATCTGCAGTGTGTTGTAGGGCATTTTTTCTCAGTATCAGATCAATGACAATTTCTGTGTGTTGCTAGAGGATGCATATGCTGTTCACACACTACGTAAATGCATTTTGTAAAAATACACACTTACGGGGTTTTTTTAAGGGAACTCTTCTGGTTGTATCTAAGTAAGTATGTGATTGAACAGCTGTGTAGAGGGATGCTTCAAAATGTGTTAAGAAGCTTTGGTGGTTTATTAGACTGTATGGTTGTCAGCAAGAGAGAAAGCATTAGAAATACAATGTATTTTTACATGATTATTCACGTTGTAATTGCCAGTCTATCCTCACCTGTGTTTCTGTAATGGAAAAAGTAACGCCAAGAAAATGAGTGGAATTATTATTTGTAGACCAGCAACGACTAACAGTGGCATGAAAACTTAACAGACCAATGAAAGAACACTCTGTCTACAGAGGAGTGTGTTGTCCATAGGAAAGTCTCTGTACAGAAATTGTCCACATAGGGCTGCTGTGTGGTGTTACAGTGCAGCAGGGAGCACAGTGCTTCTGTGAAGGCTGTTTACCTGGCTCAGCTATCATGATTTTCAAATGGGACTTTCATACTGCACTGGAGAGTTTTTCACACTTTCTCAGTTTGTAAAAGGCAGTTCCAGGCCCTACTGTATGGAGGTGTGTAGAGCCAAATAGCTGCTGATTAATGCCTTCTGTTCTGCACCTGGAGAATTTTATGGATTACAGTGAATAAAAGGCTAATTTGTCTCCTAAAGCATATATTGATATAAATGTGATCATTTTTCTGCTCTACCTAACTTGGGTTAATGGACTGGTGCTTCAATGTATTGTGTTTCTGGCATGTTCTCACTGTATCCATAATGCCTTTGTGTGGCCTGAACTTCCTATTGGGGTGAACAGCAGTAAGCAGTTCAACAAACAGATATTTCTTAAGCTGTCAAACTCAAAACCTGAATAACCCAAAGAGGAGTGCAATCAGACCTGCCAACTCTAAACAATAATCACTGTTCTAAAATGCAGAATGGCTTAGAAATAAAACAAAACTGAAAAGTTAGGTTGACCTGCAACTCAGCTGTAGTTTATGAAAACATTAATACACAAAAGAATGAAGGCAGCACAAGTGCCTGGTAACAACTGCCTGCTTTTCTGCTTTTTTCGATTTTCTCTTCCTGCTGCTTTCATGCACAGTAAAACACACTACAAGCATACAAAAGGAAAGGGCTGCAGGGTTCCCTGAATTGTTCCAGTCAAGCCTCTTCATGTTTGACTGCTAACTCCCATGCATAGAGATTAGAGGGAGACTGGAATAGATTTTAAGGTCTTACTAAGAAGCTGAAGCAACAGCAGAGCAAAAAGTAGGTGTTCACTGCTTCATGCAGAGGCCTGAAAATATACAGGTACTCTCCTGTGAGTTTGGCCCTTTCTTTTAGCTTCTATCTGTAAAATTATTCTGGAATTCTTAGGTCTGCACACACTTATACCTGAATTTGAAAAGATAATGTCATTTTCTTAGTTAACTGTTCCCCCAGAATCTCTATTCTTGCAAACTGCTTTTTCTGCTCCAGCAGTAGTTCAGAATTCTGTACTGAACTTTGGATATAATGTTAGATGCTGCACATTTCCATTTGGTCTTCTATAGCAGCATTTACTGAGGCTAGATAGGAAAATGTCTAGGCTTTCCAAATTAGAGCCTCAGACTGCAATGACAGTATGGTCATTTTTTTGTGTGTATGTTGTAGAAACAGAGCCACCACTGCTTCTCTTTCTACAGAATAAAGCCTTCAATCCCAACTGTATAATGTTGGAATTTTTACCCTGCCCCACACCCACAGGCAGCAGGCAAATACTGGTCAACAACAGAAAAAAAATCACAATATATTAAGATGTTTATTTAGATATTATCTTAAAGAAAAGTTTTTCTTTTAGGAAAAAGCAGTATGACTGGCAGTGAAACAGTTATCAAGGAACAGAAAATAAGGAGCTGAGTTTATTAGTCAAGGCTGTCTGTCTTTCATAGCAATTCATCAAAAACTTGCACGTGTTGGAATCCCTAGAAAAATGAAAAGGTGTCTTTTCAGTCTTGGAAGAGGAGGCTGTCCTTTCAAGGATACAATGGTGCTTTTCAGAAGAGCAGTGACAGTGCAACATGTCTGTCAATGGAAGGCTCCTTTCAGAGAACACCTTGCTCTACCACTTTAGGTAGCTATTCTTTAACATTCCCGTTTGACTAAAATCATTGTTGCATAAAATATCTGTAAATATCACCTCTTTAATATGAGTAAAAATCAGGGGAAAACCCATATAAATTGCTTAAGCAACCACTTTCTGAATGGTGTCTGTTGAACCATGCTGTTCCCCCACCACAAATTAAGAAGAAAGAAAACTCTGGACTTCAGTATTGAGGGCTTGCTTGTCTGACTTATCCCAGCTCAAACTGTTACTGGCCAATGGGACTTCAGCCAAAACCACTTCACCTCTCATTCTCTCCCTGCTGTTTTTTCTATTCCACTTCAACACAGTTTCCACAGAAACAGAGTAGAACAAATAGCACAGGTTTGGGGCCTTTCTGCAGAAGTAAATGTTTTTGTAACAAAAGAGTCTGCATATCACATCTCACTTTGGTGGAAAGCTTTATTAGATTCAGAGGTTATCTGGACACTAAAAATTATATTTAGAATTCTCTCTGAACTTTCTACTTTGTGTAGTAACTCCATGGATTGCCTGACAAAATGGCAGCTGAAATACAAATCTGATATTCTACTTTATCACTTGACTTTTTCAGATTTCTTTCCTCCCTGCTATTCGTCAGCAACACTGGCAAGTGTCTGACAGAAGAAACAGAATAGGCAAGCCACTCTACCAGCCCACTGTACAGCTTCCACTGTGCCCCCCAGACAAACTCAGTGTTATCCCTAGCACTGCTATTTCATAGCTACAATGTAGTTTTGTACACTGAAAAGTACAGTGAAGGTGGTTGCTCTCAGAACACACTTCAGGTTCCCAGCTGACCAGCAGGTACCTGAGAGGATTCAGGATTCTGCTCCTCATCATTGCCTGCATAGGAGAGCTTATTTGTGTGCTCTCTATACAGATGCACTGGTCCAGTGAATGCTCAGCTAAACAAGCTGCTGTGAAATAACACATTTTCCTATTACCTATTTCTTATTTGAAGTCATGGATGTTTCTGTACTGCTCCTAGAGAGTACCCTGAAGTCAGTAGTGCTCTTTTGTCAAGTAGGCAGGAGGACCCAGGGATTACTTTTGCCAGTGCTAATCAGTTTGAACCACTCCATATGTAAATGAAGTATCAACAGTATCTTCAGGCAGCAGAAAAGAGATGGGTGATAGAAAGGTGAAGGATTACTTGTATTCTGGACTTTATCGTCCATGAACTACATGCAGAATTAGGCACATGAGGAAGAAATACTGTGATGTGGCTATGAGGAAGAAATACTGTGATGTGGCTATAGTCTGGAAGTTAACCAAGCTCAGGTACCAGAATTTTCTGTATGGATGATGAGGAGTAAGATTTTAAAGTCATTCACAGCTATGAGTAAAAAATACCCCAGGTATTGCCATAATCCATTTCAGTTTCACATCTGTGAATCTTTCATATGAATGCTGTGACTTCTAAAGTGTTTTTAGGGGCCAGATCCAGTTGTACGGACAAAAAGCAGGGATTTTACCAGGAGCTTAACAGGGAACAAAATTTCACACCAATAACAGTGATCAAAGTCAGCTAAAATAATTAATGGAAAACTGAGTGTGACAGCAGGCAAAGGCAAGGCAGGCAGGCATGTAAAGAGCACTCTGCTACCCCACAGGTCAGCACTCAAGCAGCATGAACTGACAGGAGAGCTTATTTTCTCCCTCCACCTTTGTAGCCTTCTGCTTTTCCTCTCATGTGTGAGGCAGCAGCTTTGCTGCAGGAGAGGGTCCCACCCAGTATTACTCCCCATCCCCACTCTTTTGCGGCCCTTGTGAGCCCTGAGGGCAGCTCACGCTTCAGCCTCTGTCCTGTCCCAGCTGTTCTCCTCCTCCCATGCACAAATACACCGAGAGGGCTTTCACCCCTTAAAGGCCTTCTGTGATAATTGTGAATAGAGGCAGAAATACAGAATTGCTCCCCCAGCTCAGATTCCTGCTTCATATTATACTTGCTCTTTACCATCTTTGCAAAAATTGAGCGCTGCCACTCAGATACTTGATCTGTGGGCGATAACATCCTGTTTTGTCTACACTGCTGCAAAGCTTTACAACATCCCTGAATCAAATGTCTAACAGTGAAATCAAGGTAAAAACAGAAAATATATTTCACAGTTACCTCCCAATCCTATGGTTAAGGTTGATCTTCCATAGTCATACACATTCTTAATTTAAAATTACCCTGTAGAGCACAGTATCATTAGTTTTTTTAGAGAGGAACAGACTTGGTCAAAAAAAACCCCTCTGCCTAAAATTCTCCTTGTCTGTCTAGATAAGATGTTTTTCCACTTTTCTTCTATTGCCAACTAATTGACCAAGGGTTTTAGAGATGAATTTGAAAAATAAACAGCTTTTCATTTAAAGAAAGGAACGGGTAAAGGGAAAAGGGGAAGAATCATCTTAAAGGTGATGGCTTATTAAAGTGCTATAAACTTTGGTAATTTGTGTTCTCTGAAAACCTTTTTTTGTCATTATTTTTGAAATCTATATGATTCATTTTGGACTGCTTTCCACATTCTTCAAAGAAACTTCTCCCTGAAATTGCCTTGTGAATTAAATTCTGTATTTTCAAAAAATCCCTTTTTCATGATATTGTATTTTTAAATTTTGCATGGTAATGAGTTATCACCTCCACATTTTGCTTCATGCAAGGCCTCAAAATAAGCATGAAAAATGCAAACAACCTACATAGGAAAAATAGATTAGACTTTTAATAGTTCTTTCATTTTAGTTCTCTGTGGTGCTGTTAGTGACAGGTAAAAATCAGACTAGTTAAGTGCAGCTGGTGCAAAGGGGTGTAAAATTACAACTTGTCTGCCTAATTGTCTGTGCCCCTGGGAGACATAAAACTGAAGAAGAGTGAGTGCAGTTATTACTGCTCTATTTTGTTCGCTTTTTCTACAGACTGGGAACATTTCAACTTTGTACCTTTGGATTTTCGATGAGCATCTTTGGAGGAGACTGACTCAACATGCTTCTCACTTGCGCTCTCTTCCTAGCCAGATTTATGCTCCCATCTGCCAAGATGTGCTATCCTGATTTCCCCTCCTGGGGAGCCTGAGAGTAGGAAGACGTTATAAACTTATTACAAACCGTAACTGTGGTCAGCCATATTTTTTTTCCTACAAAACAAATTTCCTTTAGATTTCATTAAATAAAGTTTCTATGGGAATGTACTGATATTCACATTTTAATAGAGATTTAAATAATATTTTAATGATACTACCCAATGGGTGTATTAGATAATTTATAATAGAGGGTTTTTTAATTGTTAAACCAACCAGAGGAGAAGAAAACCAAGCTCAAGCTGCAGCCATACTATTATTTTCTTATTATATTTTACACTATAGTTGTGCATGTAAAAGGAGCATTTGATTAATGGAAAGAGAAAGTGGTGATGACTGCATGCTCTTTGCCAGCTCACATTCGGAAGCCATGTTAGGGATAGACCATAACAGAAGGTGACTGAGCAAGCCATCTTCAAAGTATTGGTGTTCTCCACTTGCCAGAGTGGATCAGTTTTATCTGAGAAGCAGAACTAGCATTTCCCTCCTTCCAGCCCCGGAACCCTAGAAAGGGTGGTCTCAAGGATTTTTTCTGTAGATTCTCAGACATAGGCAAACAGTTCTTTAATATGGCAGAGAATGCTTACTGGTATTGAGAAATGAGTAATAAACTTTGCTGAATATATTGGAAAACTTGGGAAACACATAGGAATGATCTTATTAAGCTATTTACTTTGCAGTAGCACCTACAGGTCCTTCAAAATGCTGGTTCTTCAGTGTATGAGGTACTTCATATCACTCCAAATCTATCTGAGCTGATGGTAATGGATGACAGATGAACATAGTTAACAGGGAGATCTAAGAGAAGGGTAATAATCCTACGAGCACAGTTGTAATATACAAGCTACTTAATTACTTACAAAGATTTTGAGATCAAGGAGGCACCTAATGTAGGAATTCGGAGGAGGAAAAAAAAGTATTTTAAGGAAGTTCTCCCATAGAAGCAGCAAAAAGGCACATGACAAAAAAAGTTCGACCAATGCATGGTAGAAGTCTTGCTGAAGGTTTCCTCAGCCAGATATTTTCATCAAGATGTCTTTGTCTGGGAGAGGTGAAGAAACTACTTTTCAACATACCCAGCCATACTTTTCAACCCCAGCCATAGTCACTGGCCAAATGACAGCAATGTTCAAATGACACGTAGCTGTTTCTGTGTAGCCTCTACCACCCAGAGAGCCTGGAGTTGGGCAATAGTCCTAGCTCTGGCTTCCTCCGTGATGCTACAGTCAGAAGCGCTATAATCTGCCTTGTTGATCACTAATGTCTATGACTGTTTCCAGTCCACTGTTGACCTCTTCTCAGGAGAGCACTAAACCCATTCCTGATATCCCTGCTGGTATCTAGTAGGTTAATTAAATTCCAAGTGTAAAGGGTGGACAGGGGGTAAACTAAAGTTCTGTACAAAAGACAAAGCTTTGATCTTCTAGTGCTTTATAAAATAAATCTCTATGGATCCATCTCTACTCAGAACTGAGAGCCACAAATCTTTGCTCCTTCCTTTTTTCCCTGGTGGAGTCTTTTATAAACTACTCACAGAGCAATGCATGCATACCTGGGATTTTTAAAATTCAAAGCAAAGCATTCCATTGTGTTACTTTCTTGTTCTGCTCCAAGGAGAAAGTAAGTACAAGAGATGAGAAAATAAATTACCTATATACACATACCAGTTGTAAGTCTCATCACATAAGAAGAGTGTGAATATCATACAGCTAGAGAATGAAAAGTACGAGACACTAAATACTGGTTTAATATCTTGGCAAAGAGGAAGTCTGAGGCCGGCTAGAATTAGGATGTGACACAAAGGGTCTTAAAAATAAGGACAAATCTACACATTGAAGTTAATGAAAATACCTTCTTTGCACCAGTGTTTAAAATAGAAAGGAGGGTAAAGATGACATTCTGCCTATGTCAGAAAAGACTCATAGCACAGAACTAGCCTGGTTTTTAGTTTAAAAAGTGATTTGCATGGGTATGGGTTTTGAAATGGTATTCGAACATGCCCTTGTCCTGGGACTAATGTTCAATCAGCGCAATGTGTTTCAGATGCCAGGGGAGCTCAGGAAGGCCACCATCTCATGTACACGACTCCCTGCTTTGGCTATAGCTGTGTTTGAGAAATTAAACTTTTTTTTCTGCTCAGTTGCAGTACTTGTGTAAATTATTGCCTGCTTCCCCTGGATGCTTCACAGGAAGCCTCTGCATGCCGGCGGGGACGGAAGCGCGGGCAAGAACGGCCCCTCGACAGGTACCACCCCCTCCCCCCGGCTCCCGCACCCCCGTCCGGCGTCAGCGCGGCGGCGGGGCCGGCCGGGGGCGGGCGCAGCCTGGGGCCGCCTCCGCACACGCGGAGCTGGGGCGGGTTCGTTCCCGCCACCGCCTCCCTCCGGGCCGTGCTGACGCCCGGCCCGTCCTCCCGTGCCGGCGTGCGGGTAAGTGGCTCCCCCTCGGCGGCTGCTGCCTGGCGGCGGGCGGAGCCGCTCCCTCCCCCGGCAGCCGCGCAGGGCTCCGCGGCGGGGCTGGCTCTCCGCTCCCCGCCCGGGAGCGGGGCCGGGGGGGGCTCCGCCTCGGGGCAACTTTGCCCCCGCTTGCGCCGGGCTTTCCCCGGCTGCCCCCGCGGCGGGCGCCGCGTGTTGCCGGGACCCCCGCGGCACAGCCCTTTCTGCTGCCTCGCCCCCGTCCCCGCCTGCTCCGGCCCCTCCGCGTCTTCCCGCCCTGCCCCGGCAGCCTCGGCGCTGGCAGCGGCTCTTCCGGCCCGGCCCGGCGCCCGGAGCGCTGCGGCGGCGGGGCCCGCGGGCTCCGAGCGCCGCTCTCCTCCCCGCCCGCGCTCTCCGCGCTGCCCCCACCGCAGGGGTTGGCCTTCGGGCACTCCTACTGCATCATCGCGCTCTCTCCTCGGTCGCCTTTTAATCCCACGTGCCTCATCTCATGAGAAAGCAGCTTCGTATCCAGCGCAGCCGGGCTCCGGCTCTGTTACTTAGTGCCCTGCAGCCCCCACCGCCCGCCGTGCCTGCCTGACAGGTACCACGCCAGGAGTAATCGCTCGGCGTTTCTTGTCGGGGAGAATCAAGTCTTTTATTTGTAGTAGTAAACTCAGTCTCTCTTAAAACATTGAAATTGCTGCGGAGTTGATGTTTATGCATGTTCTGGCTTTAATGGAAACACCTGTTAGGCAAAGGACCAAGACAGTTGAGCAGCTGTCAAAAAAATAATAGGCGCCTCTCACTAGCAATCTGCACAAGTGAGGCAGTGTGTGCCCTGCTTACTTCAATTTGCTCCTATAAGCAATTATCCTGCAGAAATTATCCCAGATGATGGCTACCGTTTGGCACAGGAGAGTACTTTGTAGTATGTGAGTCACTCCTCTGCTGTGAGAATAGTCTGCTTTGGAGTGTTTGTGCCCAACATCGAATTCTTCTAACAGTTTGTATAATTCAATAACTAGATATTACAGTTTTATTTAAGAAACGTGAGATTTCTCTTGTTACCATCTTTGGCAGGTGTCTCAGAGGATTTCTCTGTGCCGAGTGCTGTTTTGTTTGCCATGTGAAGACATTCACAAACCATCTACAAGCCTCTTCCACTTCAGTACTTTATAACCTAGTCTCTGTAAATTTTGGTACATGGGAAGAGAATCTGGAAACAGTGGTGAATTGCTTCACTTGGCTATGATTTTTATTTCTTGTTATCTTTAAAGAAGGATTTAATGAACTTCTTATTTTCAAACAGACTAAAATTGGTGCTCTCAGCATGAAGGTGCATTGTTTTGCTAATTGTTCTGCTTTCTTCAGTGTGTCTTGTCACTCTTCGGGCCATACATACACTTATTTTTACAAGTTTCTCTGTATTTCCCTTTTGTTCATTTAGTTTTGTAGTACCCATTTTGACTTCTTCATTTGAGCAAAACATTTCAGGTGTTTCTAAAACAGTTGTTCCTGCCTCTTTACCCTAAGTTTGTGATCTATGCAGTGGAAAGTCCAGGCCATGAAGTCAGCAGTGGCTAACAGCTACTTGGTAACAATAAGTTACTAAACAGGCACCTGTTGATTATCACGATAGTAGTGGGACTGCCTTTAAAAACATACCCTTTAAAGTTAAATAGAATATGCTAGCTAGTGGCCAGAGAAATTATATGGAATGATGTGTGTGGCTCTAAAATACTGCCTAGATTAATTTCTCAGTAGCAGCTGAATCCTATTAATTTAGAAACTTGGCTGTTGTGGACAAAACTGACTTGACATGGGGAATTGAATTTAATTTCATTTATTACCAGTTAACATAGACTTTTAATTGCCTATTGGCTAGTGATATACAAAGAACACCAGAACTTATACAAACACTTGGGGAAAATGCCTTTTCTCCTCTTCTCTCCTTGACCGCTCAGGTTATGCTCTGTCCCTTGGACAAGGTAGTGGTGGTGCAAGAGGTTGGGGCTGGTACATGGAGGTTTCTTTCTGCTGCTCATTTCTTCTGCTTCCATGTGGTCCTCTCCATGGGCCCCTCAAGAGTGTCCCTTTCCCAGTGTGGGCACCTGCACAGGCCACAGTGCCCTCAGGAGTGTCCCTGCTCCGGTGTGGAGAGTCTCCTTCCGAGAGTGCATCTCCACCTGTATCCCCAACAGTTATCCCCTTCTCCACGCTTCCCTATTCCTTTTCTGGCACACTGTCACGTGTCTCCTCCTGCGCTTTCTTTTGCGTTTTCTGCCACTGGCAGCTTCTTCCTTTCTCAAACTGGAGCAGAGGCACCATGTGCTCATCTGATGAGTTGGAGGATGGCAGGCAGTGGGTTTATGGAGCCAGCTGCCCCACACAGGGCAGCTGATGGCCTCCTCCCATGCAGCACCTGCTGCCAAAACCTGCACTTTATCCCCAGTACACTGGTGTGCCAGTTGGGTGATGCTGGAGGAAAGGTCCTGTCCTTGCCTAATTATTGGAACTCTAGTCTCCTTCCATAAGCATAGAAATAAACCTAAAGTTTTCT
This sequence comes from Atrichornis clamosus, assembly GCA_013400975.1. Classification (NCBI taxonomy): domain Eukaryota; kingdom Metazoa; phylum Chordata; class Aves; order Passeriformes; family Menuridae; genus Atrichornis; species Atrichornis clamosus. The sequence continues at coordinate 19,547 of WBMZ01012141.1, read as the reverse complement.
CCTGTACTTTACTAAATAGCAATAATATGTTATGTCACTAGGTTGGTAGCACTTTTGCAATTGTATTTATTAATGTGTCCATCTGAATAGGTGTGTCTGCTCCTGTGCTGATCCCTGGGTCAGGGCTGGCTGCTTTCCATAATGATAGCATTCGTACGTGTTTTCATAATTTTTTTTTTTTCATAAAAATTTCTCAAGGAGTTAATTTTCCTCTTTTTTTCAGATCTGAAGGCGCTGGTTCTGCTGACGCAAAGGTGTCAGCTCAAGTTGCCAGGGAAGAGTCGGAGCCCTGTTCCACTGGCGTGAGTAGTCATGTTCTTCTCAGAGAGAATTTAATTTCTGTGTTATTTTGTTTGTCCCACTCATTTGGTGATTTTGGTATCTCATCCCTCTTATCTTTTGGGCTGAATTGGTGCCACCTTGAGTTCCACCTGGCATTGTGTATGTTGGAAGAACATAGAGAAGGAAAAGATGAGATTTCAGGTTTGGAGAAATTGAGCCATCCTCTCTCAGTCCTTGCAAGATGGAATCTTGATAGAAAAGGGAATAATTGAGAGTAGTCTTGTTTAAGAGAAGGCTCAGGAACAAAAAGCTTCTCAGGCCCTAAATTGCTGTTGACAGCAGAGCCTGTATGTGCACAGGACTGGAGGCAGCTGTGGTAGGAGTTGGCAAGAGTGACGAAGGTGGTAAATGGTCAGTGTAGAATTGAATCCTATTCTTCTGTAGTCCAGCACACTTGCTGCCGTGGGTGTGTGTTAAGTCCTCATAATATCTTCCTTCTCTCTTCCCAAGTACATACTGTTTCTAGCTGTTTAAAATGTTTACTTGATGTTTAACTTAAATGCAGAAAGTTATGTGGTTTTCCTGAAAAATACCAGGGGACAGAGTGGAGGGAAGGGACTATGTATTGATATTGCTCTTAAGCAGACAGGAAATAAACCATTCTTCTTCCTTTTCAGGGCTTTTTATCCTACACTGTGCCTTAAGCATGGAAACAGTAGAAATGAATAGTGTATCCTTGAAACGTCCTCGCTCTGAGGATGATGTGGCCAATGCAGATGAAATCAAAAGACAGAAGATTTTGGAGAAGTCTAAGGCAGGGAACGACTCTGGGCAGAGCATTGAGACTGTGACAGAACAACCTGAGGACACAAAAAATGAAATAATCCCCAATGAGGACAGTGAGGAGCAGGAAGAAGAGGAACTAGAGGACAGTGATGAAGATGGAGATCCGGAGAGCTTTGCAGACATGATGAAGCATGGACTGACAGAAAGTGATGTTGGCATAACTAAATTTGTTAGCTCTCATAAAGGGTTTTCTGGAATCTTAAAAGAGAGGTAACTCTTTGTCTTGTTCCATATGTTAATTCCTTGTGTAACACAACTGTAGTTCTCCATTATTTTTTTTGGACTTGCAGGATGCAACTGGATTACGTGTGGCCACTGGAGAGGTTCATTACTTTTTTTACTATTGAGACTGAAAGAAAGGTTTAATTTGGTACTTTTCTAATTGTGGGTTGTTTGGGGGGTTTTGTTTCATTTTTAAAATTTATTTTCCTGTCAAATGGAACTCCGAAGAAGGAAGCTGTGTATGAGTAGAAATACGTGATTACACTGACCTTTTCCATTTCCTCTGCTCTCTGGCAGCAGCACACATAAAACTTTATGCAGTACACCCACCTTTTGTACCACTCCTCCGTGTGGTACAAGATGCACTGAAGAACGGCATCAAAACCATCCTTTGGTTTTTTGCCTTGGTCTAACTTTTTTGTGCTAATGTCCGTAAGCAAGTATATTGTCAGATGGTCTGCTAGGCTTTAAATTATTGTCTGATCAGTTGTAAAGTCATTTACAAAACATAGAAGGGAATTTTGAAATTCAAGGTGTGGAGTTTATTATATATACATATGTTTAATAAGATGTTTGGGTTTTAGTAGCTTTTTAAAATGAAACTTTCAGGTTTTTCAAATAAAAGAATATAGTTGAATAAAATAGAAAGCAAATACAAAAGCTCATTGAAGTAAGAATCATTGTTTCCCTGACTCCCTGACTTAGCAAAGCAATTAAGGATGCTTTGTTTACAAACTAAAAAGTCCCTCTTTTTAAATATTGGCTTCATATATGGATCATTTTACATAATAAAATTATATGTACATATTATGTATGTATTTAATCTTCATGTGCAGCATTAAGCAGCTCGTGTAATCCTTCACTAGGGAACATAGTTTGTGCTGAACCTTCTTCTGGGAAATCTGCCAATTTTGGTTGGCCAAAGGTAGCTGTGTGGTAAAAAATTCGTGGGCTTGTGGGGTTTTTTTGGATCCTAGTTTATAACACCTATTATTAATTCATTCTTGGCATTTTCATGGTACTAGTCACTAGCATGTCTAGACAGCTACAGATAATACAAGAGAGGACACATAATACTCCTCAGGAGGGAATTCTACCAATATCATGTAGGGCTGCACAGAGGGATGGCAAAAGAGGGCTGGGGGGAGGTATGGTAGAAAGTTTCCCATGGTGAAGTTTTATTCATTTTTCAACATTTACAGAATAGGAATTGTTTTCTTTTTTTTTTTCCCTTTGCTAGCAAATGCTACTTAAAAATGATTTAGCAGTTGCAACACAGACTGATTGTGCTCCTTTATAGTTGGGCTGTTTCTGTTACTGGACATAAGTGAATGGATTGAAAATGTCACAGTCAAATTCTTTCTTGCTGTCATAGTGTATGCAGAATAACTTTATTTGAATTATGTTCTCTATAACTGAATATATGAACAAAGCTGAATTTGTCCTGCCTTCCTTAGGGTGGCTAAAATGCACTTTATTATGCAGGTTATTTGAAGTGACAGAGTGAATGCATTTGTGTTCACATTGTGGCAATGCAGTAGAGTCTTAATTGCCGGTAATGACTGGGATTGAGGATCAGCATTATGGATCTCTTCCAGCTAGTGAGAAAATGACTCAGAATAACTACAGCAGGTGTTTGGTTATCTGCAAAGTCTGCTGTGTTTTAGATATGTGTTCTTATGGTATCCTTCTGAGGGGTGGGAATGTGTACAGCTTTCTCATGCTTAAGTTTCTTTAATGTGAATTGAATTATGTGAATTCAGAATCCTTCCGTGAATTCTGCTAACAAACAGCTCCTTAGGGAAGGACTTTATATGATGTGGGATTTTTACTTTTATTACAAATGTAATGCATGTTTCTTCCTATCAGATACTCGGACTTTGTTGTCCATGAAATAGGCAAAGATGGACGTGTGAGCCATTTAGATGACTTTTCTGTTCCAGTGGATGATGAGGTAAATTTTGAGGTAAAGATTTGGTAGTGGCTATGCTTCTTGACGCTCCTTAAGCAAGAACATTAAAAGACTGAAAATTGCTCCATGATGGTTATTGGATGTTTGTTTTTTTCCACCAAATATATATTAGGACCCATCAGAAGAAACATTTACAGTTTTGTCAGATGAAGACAAGCAGCGTTTAGAGGAACTCCAGCTTTTTAAGAATAAGGAAACTAGTGTTGCAATAGAGGTAAAATTAATAAATGATATGAAGTTTGGGGGTGGATGCAGAGGAAGGATGAAGGAGGGAGGGAGTGAGTGGAAGGTGTGTGCTTTCTAGTGCATGTAAGGTGTAAGAGCAGTTTGAATGTGATGTGACAGGTAATACCAAACTGTTCCCAGTTCAGGGTTCGATTCTGTAAAGTCTTACAGACATACTTAGATTCATGCATGTGTGAGTTGTCGTTTTGATTTTGGTGGGACTGTACACAGGAACTTAAATACAGGTTTTAATTCCTGTGGTGTTGTATACTGTTTTGCAGTAGTTTGGTTTTCTGTCTAGTATTGTTTTAAAGAGTAAGAAGGTTTACATAAAACATCCATCCTGATGAAATACTATTTTTAAGGACAGTGTTTAGTGATTTAATGGAAAATAAGATAAATATGGTCTTTTATAACAAGAAAGATAAGAAAGTACAAAATGAAATTAAAGCTGATATTTTTAAACATACAAGTATTCTATGTACTCAGAGAATAACTGTTGAGCTAAATTTGGGACACGGAGATGAGTAGGATTAAATCTGGTAGTTTCAAATAAGCATTCACACATTAAATAATCTTATCTAGCTAATTTTTTTTTCCTTTAAGGCACCCTCCCCTTTTGTATTAATTTACTTGGTTTCTGCATGTATGTGTATAACACAGGTAATTGAAGACACCAAAGAAAAAAGAACAGTTATCCATCAGGCTGTGAAGTCCTTGTTTCCAGGACTGGAAACTAAAACAGAAGATCGAGATGGAAAGAAATACATTATTGCTTATCATGCTGCTGGGAAAAAAGCATTGGCAAGTGAGTTTCAATATCGCAGCAGATGGGAAAAGTAAATACAAAAATTATTCCGAAAATCAGAATTGTTAGTAAGTACTTTGAGTGGAGCATACCTCCTAGTAGTCTGCCTTTATTTTTACCTCATTGCAGCTGATGCTCTGCATCCACAGTGATTAGGAACACAAGAAATGTTTTAAATTTAAATTTCTACTTGTTCTTTCCAAATAATTCATCCAGTACAACCATGTTAGAAAAGAGAACATCTTCTCCTATTTCAGTGGGAATAGGCAAAACAGGGGCTTTGTTGACAGTATTTTTTGAACTTAGCTTTCATGAACTAAACTGGGTACGTAAGTGTGCATTGTGGGAGTAAGAGGTTGCAGCTGTAATGTGTCCATTACATTGACAGTCTGTGTAATCCTGACTGTCTTGAAAATTCAAGACAAAATTCTCAACAACTTGAATAGTGATAAGCACCTATTTGTTTTCTCTGAGTTATAGTTTTATATAAATACAATTTATTTACCATGATCGTTACTTCTGCTTCCACGGCTTATTATATTTGCAGCAAATGATCTTTATTCGTTATAGATCACGGTTACTCTTTTGGAATAGTCAAAGTAATGAAGAATTTTCAAAATGAAGTGTTATCCACCTTAATCTTGGAAAATACTGTTTTGGATACTGGAAAGAAATTAACGTCTTCTACATCTTTTAATGTTACTACAAATTTGTTGCTACTGTAAGTTTAGGGGATTATCTCCATGCAGAATGGTGCACATTTAACAAAGATACTAAGGTTTGGTGTAAACTGTTGCATTCCTATGTAATTTTGACCTACTACAAATGACAGTATGTAAACCTAATCCTTTAATTTTAAAGACGAAGGAGATGGAGGAAGGATAAGAAGATAGAATAATTTAAAATTGAAAACCAAATCATCTCCACATTCAATTTAGTTGTTTTTATAAGGCTTGTTCTAAGCAAATATGGGAATGTTGTACTTTTATTGGTCCAATTCTAATGTGTTTATATGTCTTATTTAACCATGTTTAGAAAATGTGTGTGTTTGCATGCTTTATGCATGGAGTATGTATACTTACCAGCACAAAATTCTCCTCAGCCAGTTTTGTTCTCTGTTGTTTTGTAATGGTTTTTCCTCCACCTTTTCCTTCCGCTGCTTCTATTCTTTAACCATTGTTACAGTCAAGTGAATGTTATTAAACTGACCAGTCTGATTTAAGAGATACACTGTATAAGAGAATTTAAGTATTTGAAATATGCTGAAAATAATTTAGTGGTGTGTCTTTAGGATTAAAACATTATCCTTGGAGCACCATCTTGTGATGCAGAGAAGCATCATCTATTTAAATTTGGATTCCCCAGCTGTAATGCTGCAGGCACCTGTGCATGTTGGTGGAGATGTGTGCAGTTTCTGTGAGTGTGTGCAAATGCTTCTGGATGTAAGATTGAAGAGTGCAAAAGTTCTTTTTAGTCAAGATTATATTTATCTTTCTTGTTTATATAGCCGCAAACGTGTCTTAGTCCTGAGTGGGCTCCTCAGGCAAGAAACATTTCAGAAGTGTAGAATATTAGATTATTAGCTCAGATACTTGATTATTTTTGTTGATAATGTAAAACGTTACCAAACATACTTCCTAAAATTTAAATCAGAAGCTGCTTTGTGTCTATAGTAAGTTTACACCCAAAACACTTAAAATACTCTTACTAAATTATCAGTAAACTACTGTTTCATCATTGTCCACAAATTAAGTTTGTTGCATCTCCGATTGAAGCTTTCCATATGTTCACTGTCTGCCTCTGCACGATTCCATTGCATAACTGTCTAAATTGCTGTCATCCACCACCTAACTGTTGGATGCTCCCTGAAGCATAAACAATCCCATAACCATAAACCTGCATGTTCACCTCTAAAAACCCTTCGACAGTGTAAAAATTAAATGCTACTCTCTTGTGCTCTTTATGCTCTGCATTGGGACAGAGGTCAGAACTGCAACAGGTAAGAGATGTTGACATTTCATGCTAATAAAAATGAAATGCCAACCATTACGACCTCCCAAATAGCAACAGGACTGGCCCAACTAGTAACAATTCCTTAAAAATCCCTACACATAAGTATTACTTAAAGTGCCCTGAAACAGCCAAGAATTGGGCTCGTTCTGCCTCTTTTTTGTAGTGCAGTATAGTCAGTATTCATTTGATGCAGAGAAAGTCTGCCAGTTATAAGTGATGTGAATCATAGGAATTGTTTTCCTATAGTACTGGTTGACCACTATAGTAAATTTTCCATGGATTTCAGTTAGCCAAGCCTTTTCCCTTCAGCGTGTGTTTCAGACACTACTATCTGTCTTCATACAACTTTAAAAGTATATAACATACATCCTGATATTAAAAAAGAGTTTCTACCCCTCAAGTTTTAGCAAAAGGTTTCGAAAAAGGCCTTGGAAATACAATTTTCTGTAAAAATGTGACATGGCTCTGAAACACAGCAGTAAGGACTGCAAATTGTCCCACTGGTCTGTCTACCCAGCTGAATACTTTGAAGTATTGGGTGAGGAATGGTTGAGGATCAGGGCTGTAGCTGCAGCCTCTGTTGGATAGGCACATGGCTGTGATGCCCAAAGCATGAGGAGCCCATTGCTATGTATAGAACCTGCAGAATCCTTTTAGTCTAGGTCATGTTAGGGTTCACTTCTTGAAGTGTGTTGAAATGACCATGTGCAAGATGTATTAGTTAAGTATAAAGAATGGTTCCAGCTGGAGGAGGCTTTCCTTGCAAATTGAGCTCTGTCTTCCTCTCTGCTCCTAATTGCTGAGATCTTTGTGGAGGACCTTGCTCTTCCAGCTGAATTCAGTGTTTCATTGACTGAGTTTAAGAGCAGTGGTGGCTCAGAAGGGGAGACTGGCAGGAGCGTCAGGTCTCCACTTTAGGTCCTAGGAAACTCCATGGGAGGAGGACTTTGCTTAGAAACTGATTATGCAAGGCAAGTGGTGCAATAATTCTAAGTGACTGAAAACTCTGCATGTAATAGTTTGTACTATAGCATCCAAAATTATTTTTGCAGAAGTGTGTGTATGAATGGCAGCTTGTCAAAAACAAGAATTAAACATGCTTACTGTCTGTGTGGGATATCTGGGCTTTATAAAACTAATGTGAACCAAAAGAGCAAAATTTCCCAAGAACTTCCTTCCTGCATTGGTGTTTATATATTGAAATAGGGCTGGCTTTTTCAGCTAGCTTTTGCTGTTATTAAAGATGCTTATGCCTGTTTTTTTACAAAACTAGGAATGTCTGCTTGGTGACTATCAAGAGATAAGAGACTCCCTATTTAAAACAAAACAAATTTTTCATTTTCTTCTTATAAAACAAGGAACTGATAAACCTCAGAATTGAATGAGCACCAAAATTGGTTGCTAAACCCATGTAGAATCTTGACAAATCATTGATAGTTTTCTTTCTTCTCCAGAAAACATCAAATTATTGCACAGAATTTAAATCAGTTGTTAGTCTGTGGGAGCTGAAGTTATCTCAGCCTCTGGCCTTCTCTAAGCACAATACCTGCCATGGATTATTTATTGATGTCTCTTTTGTGTCAGATTTCTACTCCCACTGGATTTAAAAAAAAATCATGTTAAAGTCATTTTTGAGTATAATTTTTTAGGGCTTTGTAGAGATATGATTCATGCTTTTGCATGTCACACAGAAAAATATCCTATAGAAATACAGAATATGTCTGTACTATAAATAATAATGGTAGTCTTCCCACAAACAGGGCTTCAATGATCCTCAACTATTAATTATAGAAGGAGCTAGCTGAAATGTGGAGAGGCTTCTATTGCTGCAAGTCAGTGTAATAATAATGTTTTTGAGAAATTTAATCAGGTGATACAGCAGTTAAATGACTAGGGTATATTTTTAGGTAATTTCATAACAAAGAAACTGTCACTATTTCATTCAGGATTTTCTAGGTGACAGAACTGCTTAAAGAGAAGCTTACAGTCCAGTGGAAGGGGAGGTCTTTTTCAATGTGCTCTACAGCTTTTGCTGTCAATAATTAACTCTTTCCATTTTTTTTTTTAAAGCAGATGGAAATTAGCAGAAATTAACTCTTGCATATTTGTTTTAAATGTAGCTGCAATGGCAAATATACTAATTTGGTTTTTAAAGTGACATTTTAACCTTTTTGCTTTTAAAGATCCGAGAAAACACTCTTGGCCAAAATCTAGGGGAAGCTACTGCCATTTTGTACTCTACAAGGAGAACAAGGACACTATGGATGCCATTAATGTCCTATCCAAATTTTTAAGGTAAGGCTGTTGTTTCTGCCAGCCCAGCTGGTGTGCAGCCCTCCCCCTCTGTGTTTCATGTTACTGTAATTGTTACACTTCAGAATTATTTAAAAACAACACAAGTGATTGCTATTCTTTAATTTGTAGACAGTATTCAAAAAGTAATTTTAGAACTTCAAATTTGAAACTTAGAAGTTTTGTGAGGAGGTGAGAGTGGAACAAAATGAGCCTAAGAAATTTAAAAGACTTCTCTACTGCTTCAATGGAAAAAGTCCACAATTGACATTGGCTGATCTGAGAAAGGCTTGGCAGCTGAAAGCCTCAATGTGCGTAACCTGAATTAAAAGACCTTTTTTTCCCCAGTGTGTGAATATATGCAAGTATGTTATGAACCTGTCAGATATTGTTGTGATAATATGCTGATCAGTTCCTGAGCAGTTACAGTTGATAAACTGTTGTTCCGTGTATTAATTTCTCCATGGCAACACAGGCTTAGTTCCTTTCACCCCACCAAGTGCAGAAACAAAAAGATTTGCCAAGGCGTGACGTGAACACAGTGAATTGCAGAGGAAGAGTAATTTTAAAAGTGGGTCAGTTCGGTGATCTACTTGTAGGGAAACTTCCCCACTTCTCCCCTTCTTTTTCCTTCACCCTTTCTGCCCAAAAATTAGTATTTGTTATCTAGAATGTAACTGCTATACTACTTATATTTGAGAACAGAATGGCAAGAGCATAGTTAGGTGGAAGACTGTGTGTGATGGCAATCCTGCTACCCCCTGGTGCCCTTAGCTGGAATAACTGGAAATACTCCCTGTCTAACACAGGCTGTAAAGTACAAAGTGAAATGAAAAGGAAATTTTCCTCTCAAAAAAAGGAATGGATCAAATTTTAAATCAGCTTCTCATACTCTCACATAATGTGCAGGCATGGTATTCCAACAGACATGTTTGAAGTTTAAGGAAGCATTGGACATGAATTTTTTTTTAGTGAAGTTGGTGGTGGCTGTGCATTTGTGCATTGAATGAATGTATATAAAGAAGTACTTCAGAGCTCATATTTTGAAAGCACTGTTGTGTTAAAAGTGAATTTGTCTACATATAATTAAAACAGAGAAGTTTCCCTGTGTTTTATATACTCATAGATGAGATTAGAAAACATCACACAGATGTCAGATTGTAACATAGTTCTGGGGAATGTATGTATATATTTCTGTTTCTAATTTATAAGATTAATAATTCTAGGTAATCATGCTAAAAATTATGTTTGAACTGTTGCTATTTTAATATACATAATATCTGTTACTGTTGCTTTTAAGAGTGAAGCCAAACATATTTTCCTACATGGGAACTAAAGATAAAAGGGCTATAACAGTTCAAGAGATCGCTGTTCTCAGGTAAGTAAAAGTACAGTCTGGAGTATTTGCACTCCTGCTGTGGTAGCTTGGATTTCTTGCTAAATACCTTAAAGATTCAGTGACACAAATGGCAGATTCAGGTCCTGATCTTGTAAAGCACAGGTGTTAATGAAGATGCCACAATCCTTTTGTATTGCATGGTGATTGCTGGTATTTTCAGTCAGTGGTGCTCTGAGTCTGGATACTGTACTTGGCTGAGGCAGTGGGACAGATTGTCTACGTGCTCTTATGCTGCCTGGATCCCATGCAACAGCAGAAAAACAGAATGACACGGTGAAAATTATGTCCCACTTCCTGGCTTTTGTTTCCCCCTTTCTCCAGCTGGAATCCTATTTTCTTTCTCACTGAACTCTCTGAACAGCGCCAGAGAAGGCTAAGACTGCCCTTCTGAAAAATGAAACAGAATTTTTCCTGCCTTAACCTACTCCCTTAAGTCACCTTGTAAGAGAAAATAAAATTTACTTTGTCATATTCTAAGATAACTGTATTGTTTCTGGGCACTTTAAATTAGTGTGAAATCCATAAGGGAGAATGACAGATGTCTCCCAGTCATATATTACAATATCAGTTTAGCTAGCTGGAATATCCTGCCTGCACTACTATTTTCATCTTTTTGAAGACCACACTCCAAGAGTGAGGGATTCCATGGTTTGAGAGACAGAAGTTTGACCAAATCCTTGTTAAAAGGAGAGCATCCACTACTGAATTGTTCATATACTTCCCTCCAGTGTTCTGTATGTGCATACATTTGCACACATAAAAGGAAATACAGATTTGTGAATCGTGAGAAGCCCTAGATTTTTGTTACTAAAAGGCAACTTTGCAGAATGATGACAATTAACCAAACCTGTGATGTAGCCATCTCAGGTGCTGTCCTGTGTACTTTTTAACATTATCACATTCAATGTTGTGTCCCAGAGCTCCAGAGTGCTCTAAGTGTTGATTGTGAGGTGTCTGCTCAATGGTGCCACAGACCTGACTGTTCTGCACAGGAGAGGGGACATTGCCAGTTGTCAGCCTGCTCTGAGCTGAGTATGCTGGCCATGCTAGTTCATAAATTTGGCTATCCTGGTATAAATTTCAGCAGAAGTGTCCCAGAGCAGCTTGGTGATGCAAAGAACAGGGTATGGTATGCTTCCAAAAATACTTGCAACAAAAATGGCAGGTATCAGTGACAGATTGTTGGATTCCATGTTCCTTCATCTGCACTAAGCATACACAGTAGCTAATTTTACTTAGCTCTGTGTTTATGACTGTGCTAACTGAAGTGTATTCATGCAGTAGATACTCAAAGCAGAGTTCAGCTTGTGGGGTACACTATACCTCAATATTGCAACATACGTTTTTTGGAGTGCATGCTGTAACATAGATGTGGAAAGACAGTGCTAACAATCTGTCATGGTATAAATTTTCTCTAGAATGAGTAGCCTTAAGAATTACCTGTTATTTTCTTTTAGCTGTTTCATTAAAATACTTCAAAAAGGCAACAGTAGAAAATTGGGGAAACTGGACTCGCTGTTGTTTGTTTTGTAATGCCAGCACTTCTGTATTTACTGCTTTTTTTAAGCATAGGTTGTTGTCTGTTTCTTTTTAGAATCACTGCACAAAGACTTGCTCATTTGAATAAATGTTTGATGAACTTCAAATTAGGAAATTTCAGTTACAAGAACCATCCACTGAAATTAGGAGAACTGCAAGGGAACCATTTCACTGTTGTTCTCAGGTAGTATGTTAGTATGTATTCAGATGGTTCTGTTAGAATTTTTTTTCTTTAAATAGATAAGACATATCAGTGCAACTTGTATTACAAAAAAATCCTGTTGAAGAACATTAACAGGAGTCTGATGGATTTGTTGCATGCTATATAATATTGATGGTTAGCTTTAATATTATGGGCATCACAAAATAGCATAAACCCTTAATCTGTCTATAACTTTTTTTTTTAATGCTAGAAACATAACAGGAACTGATGACCAGATAAAGCAAGCAATGCACTCTCTCAGGGAAATTGGATTCATTAATTACTATGGAATGCAAAGATTTGGAACCACAGCTGTTCCTACTTACCAAATTGGCAGGTATGTGTTGCTTTCATCCTCCTGTTTTGGTTTTTTTTTTTTAAGTTTTATTCTTATCACCATGTAACTTACTGTATTTTTGGGAACGTGTTTCTAGCATATTGCATGTACCAGTTTTAATTTTAGACTCAAGAAAGATCTTGTTTTTGAACTTGCTTCAGCAGTTGTCTTGCATAATAGCACTACTTTTAATATTGCATAAGTCTAAACACTAATGCTAATTTTTTTTGTTAAATTGCCTAAATCCCTTTAAAATATATTTAGTCGGTTTTTAATACATTTTCCTGTTTGAATCTTAGAGCTATTCTACAGAACAATTGGAATGAAGTAATGGATTTGATATTAAAACCACGACCAGGAGGTGAGAACTGAAAAATGATACATGAAGTGTGTTTCTGCCTCTTCTCCTCCAAGAAGTGTCTGTTCAGGAAAAACACTTTCAGATTTTGAGTCTTTTAGTTTGAGAGGATGTTCGTGAGGACAGCTTTGCACGTGCTGAACTGGAGCCAGTTTAGCAATGGAGAAGCAATCTTCAGACTCTGTCTTTCTGCCTCACTTTCCTTGCTGTGCAGTTTCTTGCAGTGGGGCTGAAAAGGGACCTGAATTCTTAGAGTTTGCTCAAACTCCCTGTGAAGCCTTGCAACCTCAAGTGTTCTGTGATTCTGTTCTTATCTAGTTACCCTGACTGAAGCTTCAGTTTTTCAACTGTTTTAACAAAAGGTGAGATGGATGCTTTTTCTGGTGTGTAGTTAAAATATTTTCTTTTTACATCCTTGTTCCAGCTGAAAAGGGATACTTAGTCAAATGCAGAGAAGAATGGGCAAAGACTAAAGATCCAGCAGCAGCCCTCAAGAAACTACCTGTAAAAAGGTGCGTGGAAGGACAGCTTCTACGTGGACTCTTAAAGTATGGAATGAAGAACATAATCTCTGCATTTGGCATAGTGAGTGTAAAAGTGCTGGGCGGTATTTATTGAATAAACATTCTTTTGATGGTATCAGGATGAATTTGAAATAGACTCATAGATGCTTGATAAGTAGAAGATTAATTTTAAAATTTTGACATTTATCCTGCCTTTTTGCTGGAAGTACTGCTGCATGGTAACTGATGACATCTGTAATTAATGTGTGCATAATGAGCTTTCCAATGTATACAACAATCTCCCTGGTATGTTGGAAGCAATACAGTTATACTTAGTAACCGTGTATAATACAAGTCTGAGAATTGTGCAGAAGTTCAGTTTCAGTGTTTTTCTGTTGCTCTAAAGGTCTAAGTCACAGTGATGCTGTGCTAATGAATCAGCCTGGTACAGAGGTGATGGATGCACTTGTCATTTTCAAGTGCTGTAATCAAGATCAAGTCTTTGGAGAAAATACCTCATCACCAGCAAACTACTGGGCCCATTGTAGGAGCCAGGGGATAATTTCTTGTTTATGAAGAAGATAATTAGAATAACGCTGTGCTTTCACAGCTGCAAAATTTACTTAAGGTTTCAGGAGGTTGAGTATAAATTCAGTGTTTTATAATAGCCCCATGTGTTTGAGCTGTTGAATTTTTAAAATGTGGGGGTTTTTTTGTAAATTTAAGCACAGTTCTTTTTTGTGCAGATTTCAAATGTATAAAAGCATTATTTCTTCACATACCCTTTTCCCAAACAATGAACAAAAATCAAATTTCTATACCAAGAAATTGTGTAAGTCTTGTTGCTGGATAAGGTAACATTTCAAATACATGCCTTTTTGGTTATATGTGTGAGAAGAAACAAAAAGAAAAATCTTTCTAGGGTTTAATTTTTTTTTCTTTACCTCTAGATACCAAGAAATAATCGTTTAATGTATATTCATAGCTACCAGAGTTACGTGTGGAATAATATGGTGAGCAAGAGAATAGAAGAATATGGGCTTAGAGCTGTACCAGGAGATCTCATACTTAAAGGAGGTAAAATCAGACAAAGCCAGTGATGCTGTGTAGGTCAAATTCCTAGGAAAACAGGACATGGTAGCTGTTTGTCTTATACTGCTTACATAGTTTCTTTTCTCCCATCCACTTTGGCCCAGTGATATGTGAATCTATTGGCCTGTTTTAGTCAAATTTTGCAAGGATTTGGAAGTTAGGTATTACACTTCCATGAGCTGTTGGTTTGCTTGTTTTTTCAAATAACTGAGTAGGGAAGAGAGGCTATGGAGAACTGATTACTGAAGAATGGCCTCAAACCTTTTTGAGCTAAGAACTATGGAAGGATGTTACGAATGTTTTAACCAAAGAAGGTTTTTATTGCATTAGTATCTTGTAAAGCAGAAGCTCCACTCAGTTAAAACTTTCTTCACTTGGATTTGTTCTGGCATTTCCTACAATATTTCTCCTTTATGTGTGTCTAATGCCTGTAAGAGGACTGCTCCTCTAGCAGTCCTTTCTTCATGTAGCTTTAGGTCACTGGAAGCCAGGCTGTGATTCTGCCAGTAACTGTGCCAGCCTTGGAGGCCATTACTTCTAATCTTGGAAATGTTGTCTGTTCAGTGGAGATAGAACACGGTAGTTATTCCTCACAGAGTAAACTTTTTTCAATCAAAGGGTTTGTTTTAAATTTAGCTAAAGGTGTCTGTCACAGGCATCCCTACTGGTAACTTCATTTTTCTGTCCTGACTGTAGCCACAGCTGTTCACATTGAAGAAGGAGATGTTGATAACTATACTATCCATGATGTAGTGATGCCATTGCCTGGATTTGATGTTATTTATCCAAAGCATAAAAGTAAGTCTGACTGTTAACTGACATATTCACTCTGAAAATGTAAGTCTGCTTTAAGATTGTTCTTAAAAAGAAGATTAGATCTATGCAACCTTGGAGATTATTAAAGCAATACATTATTTCAGATCTCTGATATGCTGCTGTCAACCTTTTGTTGCTGCCAGGGAACTCTATTCAGTCTGCAAGGAGTTAATCAGTCTCAGGTACAGGATTTTGTCCTTGCTGAATTTCATGGGGTCCCTCTGAATGGCAGTCCTGTCCTGGTGTGTATCAAATGCCACCCCGGCTTGGTTTAATCCACAGACTTGTTGGGGTGAATTCCAAATCCTCTTTGGTGTGTGCTGATAACTGTTTCACAGAACACATCCCAGTTCCTTGAGGAACTCTGCTTCTAGGCAGGGCTCAAACCAGTAGTGACTGTACTTGGAGATGATGACCCAGACAGTTCTTACCCACTTACCAGTCCACCCACTGTAATGTTCTAACCTCGGACACAAAGATGCTGTGGGAATATGTTGACAGCCTTGCTAAAGGCAAGGCAGGCAACAGTCCCTGCTCTCCCCTCATCCACAGGTGTAATAATTTCATCATAGAGGGCAGTAAGGTTGGTGGGCTTTTTGGTTTTTCTCTTCCTTTTTCTCCCTTTACTAAAACCACAGACACTGTGTGCCCAGAGAGGATTAGCTCTATTATTTTTCCCGGGGACCAGAGTGAGTCTGACTGGTCTGTAATTCCCTAATTACCTTTCCTGCTCTTTCTGAAGTTGGGTGCAACACCTGGTTTTCTGCCTGGGACATCCCTAGATCTGCACAGTCTTTCAGAGATGATAGAGAAAAGCTTTACCATGATGTGAGCCAGCTCTCTTAGCCTGTATCTTCTCCCACTAGTGGTAGTCCCTCTCTTTCTTGAACCTTGCCTCTAAGAAGAGAGGCCTGGGAGATCTTGCTGGTCAAGGCTGAGGAAGAAAAAGGCACTGAGACCATCAGCCTTATGTCTGTCACTAGACCAGCTGCCCTGTCCCTGTTTAGCAACAGGCTAACATTTTACTTGTATTCTTTCATTCCTTATGTTGCAGCTTAACTCTTGCTGCTCTTGATGTCTGTTGCTGCTTTCAACTCTAGCTGAGCTTTGGCTTTCCTAACACCATCCCTAGACAATGTAGGTGCCCTTATATATGAGGTTAGTCATGAGTTCCCTGCACGTTTTCCTTAATATTGGGTTGAACTGCTCTTGTACTTGGTTGTCAGGTTGTCAACTCATTTCTCTCTGCTGCTTTTCAAAGAGAGAATAATGGGTTGTCTGGCTCTTTATTTTTATTTCCTTTTTTTTCATATACTTGATATTAGTCCTGTCAAGTCTAGAAAATTGGAAAGCGTATATGAGATGGCAATAAAATGTCAATAAAGTATTCTGTAAATTTTGTTTCCAGCTGAAATTTTGATTTGATAAGGTGCTTTCTTGGTTACTGCCTCTACTCTTCAGAGTGTAGAAGCAAACATAGGTGATAAGATTTGCAGTAATTTTAAACTTCTGTGTAGCATTTATCTCATATATGCTGAAAACTGCTAAATGTAAGGGAAGGAACGATCCATGAAAACAGGCTGTTTCAACTGGCAACACTATGCTCTCTCCTATTAAATATTTTCCTCTCTTGTAGTTGGCGAGGCCTACAAGGAGATGCTAGTAGCTGACAATCTTGATATCAACAACATGAGGCATAAGATCAGAGATTACTCACTTTCTGGAGCATACAGAAAGATTATCATTCGGCCTCAGAATGTCAACTGGTGAGTAGGAGCGTAAGGGAAATTAAACTTGAATTGTCAGCATACAGCTTATGTGAGATGACTAAATACAAAAACCTATGAGACTGATCCATGGGACATCCATGTAGAACAACGCAGAGGTAGGGAAGAATGTCTATGCACTTCCCTCATGTTTTTAATGCAGTTGAAGCTGAGTTAGATACCCTTATTTCTTCCTTGGTCCTCTGGTCCTGTGATGCAGGAGTATCAAGGCATCTATCTGTTGTTCACTCCTTGCCAAGGGCTTGTCTGAACACTTCCTAGGTAATTATTTATGTTGAAACAATGATAAATAATATTCAAAATGGGTGTTTCTGTAGTCTTGCTATGAGAAAGTTGGCCTCCAATTACCTTTCTATTAATCAAAGATTTGTATCACTTAAAACTTGCTAAATCACTGTTGTTAGAGATATAACCTAGTTTTCACATGGCAACTGAATAAATACCTTTTAAACAGGTTCTGTACAAATGTGCAGAAAGACGTGATCACTGCATAGAAAAAATACAGAGGGTTTAGGAGGGAGACCAACAATACAAATATTTAAACACTTGAAACATTTGCGCTACTTAAAATTAAGCCTGTCTACTTTCTAGTTACTTTTTCAGCCTGATCATTACATATGGAATTTCTGTTAAATGAATGGCAGAAACAGCAGAATATGTGTTTAAGCCCTTTCAAAGTTTACATATCTGTATTGAAAGGCTCCACTCCTTCTAGGTACTCTTGGCATTGACAACATTCTTCCCTCAATTTCATGAACAATACTTCTTGTATAGTTGGAAATTCCGACAGCCCACAAGGGAAGACAGATCAGTTATGCAAAGAAACTTCTCACTAATTTATAACTATTTTTTAATAATCTTCAGGAAGCCGAAGCAAGTCTTCTATATAAGGCTCTATCTGTTACTTTGCCATAAATGCCACATAACCTTATTTTATTAGAAAATCAATTCCATTTCAGTTGTAAATGCCAAATTGGAATAATAATAAATAATATTATTATAATAAAGATAGATTTATATAAAATAATAAAATGTTACCCTAAATAAGTAAAAATAATAATAAATCGTATGTATATTATAAAGGGAGGTGGTTGCATATGATGATCCCAAAATCCCCTTATTTACTACGGATTTGGATAAACTGGAAGGAAAACCATTACCAGTTCTCCCTACAGGTAAGTTGATTTTTCTGCTGGTTTGCTAAATGAAGGTTTGATCTGGCCATTGCTTTCAACCGCTACGTATTGAAAGCTCCTTTAAAGGAAGAGCTGTCATTTAACTAGACTGTTAAGCAATGGTATTAATGATCTCCAAAGCCAGGTATCTAAATAAACCTTATTTCTCAAGGGTGCAGGCCATTCCTCCAGCATCTGTATTAACTGTTACATTTTCGTACAGGCATCTGTAAAATCAAGTAAATGCTTAGCAGTAAATGTCTGCAACTAACAAAGGTGGAATTAAGCCACAAATTATCTGTATGCTTGAGCTTGTATGATTTGTGCTAAACAGAGGATATGGCTCAAATACTTAACTCTGGTCAGAAGGTGTTTTGACACTGCTTTCCAGAAAAATGAAGAGAGGCTAGGAATTCAATTTGAAAGAAGAAATGTTTGCTTTTAAAAGAAGAAAACTCTCTCTCAAACTGCCACTTTTGTACCGAGAGAAAATGTTTAAAAGTTGTTTTATGAAATTTTTCACTGTAGACTGTAAATGGGAGTGTGATGGTGGTGGTTGTTTTGCTTTATGGGTTGGGGCAGTTGATTGTAGAAGCTATTAGTCCAGTTTAGGTGGCATCCAGAATGAGCATTACATATGCCCTTAACAACTTGTTCTTGCTTTTTGTCTCCTCTTACACCCTGTGATAGATGGTAAATTCAGGGCACTAAAGATGGAGTTTTCCCTTCCCCCATCCACTTACGCTACCATGGCCATTCGAGAAGTTTTGAAAATGGACACAAGCATAAAAAACCAGACACAACTGAATACTACCTGGTTGCGCTGAATGAACTGCACAATTACTTAGTTTTAACAAACATAAAGTGTTTTCTTATTCACATGTTCTGTACAAATCTTTAAAGACTGATAGTAAGAGATTTGTATTTTTTTAAGTTTTTTTAGTGCTAGCATTTAACTTCAGTAGTCATTTGCAAGATGGTGGCTGTAATATAATATAGATCTTAGTGACTGGTGGTTTTAACTGATTGAGTAAGTTGCTTGAGCTGTAAAATGGGTGCATCTTTAAAAATGGGCTTATAATGGTATCAGACCTGCAAGAATGTTTAGCTTGCTTTTTTTGCGCAAGCACTGAATGTTTTCACGAGTTCAGCACACCTTGAAGTCTTTTCAAATGCAGTGAATTACAGCTGAGGAAGATGAGTTACAACAAAATTAAAATACTGATGAACATATGTATTGCAGGAGTTTTTCTGGTGGCATTTGCACTTGTGCGGTAGCAGATTCTGTTAGCGAGGCTTTTGCGTGCTGTAAAGTTGTACAGCTGTTTTAAATAGTTGGGACTTTTCATGGAGAAAATACTTGTATTTTACAGCTAATACCTGTACCAAAGAAGAGGTACTAAAAATAAATTAACCTTAAAGTCTGAGTGTGTATCAGTAAGTGCTTCCTTTGCGCCTGTCCCCTGCCCTTTGCTGGCAGGGAATGAGCCGGGCTTCCGGTTAGAAAAAAAATCCGATGGCATTATTCTAAACTGACACTGCATGTTCAGCTTCCTTCTAAACCACATAAAAAGCCTGTGTTGCTAGACCCATGCCGCACAGACGCCGGCGCCCCGGGCTGCGGGCCGAGGGGGCGGGGAGGCCGTGCGGGCCCTGGGCCCGGGCCGTGTCCCGAGCGG